>JALPQI010009241.1:0-54726 GCA_025490895.1 Thaumatotibia leucotreta
TTTGGAACGTTTTATTTAAGTTCCAAAGGATTTTAATAAGTTACATGTCGCGAGCTCATAAAGAAAAAAAAAACTTTAAATTATGAATGACCATTGAGTATCTATTCGTATTTTGAATTTCGTTGGATATTTTCATTATTTATTTCTTGATGTTTCATGCATTACGTATACCCGCCAGGCAGACAGAGAAAATGTATCAACACCCTCTAGGTGCACAGGTTTTTCGAATTTGACTTTAGGATGAATGGAATTGAGATACTGGAGTAATTGCTCAACTTCGTACTTACAATCTCTTTTTTTTTTGTCAGAAATCTACTCCACGACAATTTCTATAAAAATATCGTAGGCAACGGAGTAAAAAGGCGATCAAGCATCTATTATTAGTAAAGGATCCCAAGGGATGCGATTACCAAACAAATACTACGGCGGAATTCCTGCCAGTATTACGTCTTTACGGGAAAGGTGGGCGTTCAAAAAAATATGTTTACATTTATTCTCGTTTTAAAATGTAATGCTGATCGGTGCTCAAAATTAAAAATAAACATTGATCTCATCGACGCTGCCAAAAGATTAGCATTTTATTGTAATTAGGGTAGCGAATACCTACAATTAAATGGGGCGATGGCACCAGTAATGGACAAGAACCCAATGATGTACAATTGTACATTCATTCCAAGAGTAGATCCAGGATTTCGTTTAGGGGCATTGACTGCTATCTTAAAAACTAAAAGAGATACGTTGAACAAACCTAAAAAATAGAGAGGGGGGACACACTTTTACGACACGGAGAGCTGATATCTCGAAAACGGGAAAAGATTAACTTAAAATAGTACCTACATTACGACGCAAAAGCGAAAAACATGAAATTTGAAACAAGTGGCGACGTTTTAAATCGACGTTTTTTTGGTACAGATGGCCCTCCGAAGTTTTGGACCTGACGTAAAATGAGCCACTTCTCGCACTAGCGCCTCGACTGAGTATACCTATATAAAAAAATCCCGTGCACCTGTATTTCTTTTTTACGCTAGATTTTAATCCATACATCAAAAATTAGAAACAAAACATCATCTGATACAAAAATCACAACTGTATCACGTTTTTTAGGGACACAAAATAAGACAACGAAAAGAATTTTGACCCGCCTAAAAAAGGCACCATGTGTACTAAAAAAATATATTTTGATATTATTTTGAGAAGTGAATTTGTACATTGATGACCCTACACGCTTAAGTATATTGATCAAAAAAATAATTGCTCAGTTACATGTATGAAGGGGGCCAACTTTCAATTCACACCATTCGCAAAGCACAGGTTAATTTAACTGAAAATTAGATCTCGAAAAAGCAAACGCCGTAAGCACAAGTACCTTTAAATGTAATCAAACACCGCTTGAAACTGTTCGAAACTGAAGGAGTAAGTTCAGGATCGGAGGGTGTGGATTTCAAAGTCTTTGTAACAATTATAATTTGATACATTAGAGGTTTCAGTAGTTAATATGAAGGGTACGTGGAAACAAAATGTGTAGTGAGAGTCACTTTAATAGAGTGTAATTTAGAGTACGCAGATTTCGTAAATTATTGGATCTACAGAGGCAATTTTAGTACCTGACATAATTGTAGGAAATTTAATCTGTTTTAAAAACGGCATAATAACGTTTTTCAGATATAAACACCAAAGTTGTCAATGTTGCGTTCGGCGGTCAGGTCACAAAAGTTACAAGTCTGTAAAAAATTAGGGTCGCGTTTTATAAAGTTGCATTTTACAATTTCGCTGTTTGCCTCTCTAACGCATGCACGGATTGGCTAGAAAGAGAGGCAAACAGCAATATTGTAAATTGTAACTTTATAAAATGCGACCCAGTGCTACTATATTTAGTACTAGTAACTTTATACGTCCATAGTATGCGTCTAGGGATGTATAATGTTACTGGACCATATTTAAACAGATACAAAATTTATTAAGATCCTAAAAAAAATTGGTAAGCGCTCTTTTTATTGTGAAAGAAGGGCACACCTGACGCAGGGCTATGAAAACAACTTTGAGGATGGAATTACATTAGATTAAAAGATAAGGACTTCACTCGGTAAACATTCTGTAAACATCAGACCTTAAAATCGCCGACAAAATCCCTGGTAATCCATGACAAACCATGCCAGCTGTGCCTTTATGTGACGTAAGTTTTTAGGGCTCTGTAGTAAACTAGGAGTACAAGGTGCCCACGAGGAAAGGGAAAAATTCTAACAGCATATTCCTGAAACTAAAAGAAGCGAAAAATGTTAAATGTATTTTGGTCAAATCTGCAAAAAAAAAAAATTTTTTTAGTTTTTTTTGATGTTTGAATGCCTTAATACACAAAACGGGATTTTATTAATAAAAAAAACTTTAAAGTGCATTTTTAGCGATAGTTTGCAAAAATGCACTTTAATGTTGTTTTTGACTTTTACTAGGTAAGTAAAGATATTTTTGTTCATTTGATGTCTGTCAATTAAGTGTGACAAGACTAAGACAACATGGTGACACAATCGTTTCCTAAAATGCGTTTATCATAACCTAACGGTCTAAAACGGTTTTAAGAAAAAAACAAATTTTCGCTTAAAATAGACTGAATCCATTCAATTTTGGTCAGAAATCCGCTGTTGAATTTTTTCCCTTTCCTCGTGGGCACATTGTATAATCTTATTGTAATTAAAGTAACTAGGGTGCCTTGATAATTCCGAAAGTAGAGTAATTTCGAAAGTCATAACAGGAAGATCACTCGTAATAACATCGTCGTCAAGGAGACACTTATCCTTTCAAAATTACCCGGCGTATTTTGACATTCGGTATTAACCCAGTTTAGATCTTATTGTAATTAAAATGCTGGAATGTCAATATCAATTGGGAAATACTTGTGTGTGGAAAAAGGCTGCTCACATTTCCTCAATTTCCAATGGGCAGCCAAGTCTTCGCGCCTTAATTTGGCCTCCATTTGCCGCCTTTTTCTACTGACAGAGATTGTTGGACAGAGTATATTCGTAAAAAATAATGTGGTTCATATGGTTTTAATGATACAATTATTGAACTAAGTATCTAAGTATCCGTAATAAGTACTTACTTTAAGTACTTTTTTATGTTTGCCGCAAGGGCCTTCGGAAGTGTCGGATGTTTCACTTATACAATTCGTCAGTAGAAAATAAAAAAAAGTAAACAAACTTGCAAACTTGCATTATGTCTTAGTCAGGCACTTTCTTGGTTTTATCTAAATAATATATTATCGGATCCAGTCTCATCACGCTTTAACTGTGTATTGCACATGACTGACAGCTCCTGTCAAGTCCTGTCACTTTTTAAGCGGGAACGCCGTTCACTTGGACATTCTGAAAAGGACGCGGTCACGGGACGTTTGCTAATTCGTATCTTTTGTGTAATCCGTGCTAATATCCTGACTTATTTGTGAAAACCGTGATTATAGAGCTTTACTTTGAACATAAAGTTTTTAATTCCCTAAAATATTTTCTCTGAAATACCTATTAGTTGACAGCAGCACAACAAACAATAAAAAACCGGCCAAGTGCGAGTCGGACTCGCGCGCGAAGGGTTCCGTACCATTATCAATTAATTATTAAAAAAATACAGTTAAATCAACCTACCTTAAAAACTATTGGAGATAATTAAATGAAACCAAAAATCGTTGATAGAGTTTATTAATGTGCATTACATATATTTTTTTAGAATTTTGTATCGCGTAGTTTAAAAAATAAAGGGGGGGACACATTTTGAGACTTTGAGAGCTGATATTTCGAAAACGATTTGCTTAAATAAAAATGAGATTTATAAACCTATGTATCATTTTCAAAGACCTTTCTATTAATACCCCACACGCTTATATACAACAAAAAAAAAATTTCTATCCCTCAGTTACATGTATGGAGGGCCCCCACCCCAATGGTTTTTTTTTACAATTTAGTATCATAATCCTGTAGCGGTTCATACAATACATAACCTTACCAAATTTCGTTACTGTAGCGTTTATAGTTTCCGAGTAAATCGGCTGTGACAGACGGACAGACGGACATGACGAATCTATAAGGGTTCCGTTTTTGCCATTTTGGCTACGGAACCCTAAAAAGAACCATCATGAGCTTCGAGTGTCGCTGTTGACGGAGACATCATCAACTTCACCATCATTCTGATTGAGACTTGTCTTTGCTCCAGGTCAACAAAGGTGTCAGAAAAAACAAAGATGGGGCTGCTGAATGGACAGGTACACGGAGAAACGCGGCAGGCCAAGTCCAGGAAGGCTATCATCAGGATGCTGGGTAAGTCTTTTTTCGCATGGGTACTATACCTACATAAAAACCTTCCTCTTGAATTACTCTACCTATTAAAAAAAATCTCATCAAAATCCGTTGCGTAGTTTTAAAGATTTAAACGTACAAAGGGACATAGGGACAGAAAAAGTGACTATTTTATACTAGGTATGTAGTGAAGGAGTTTATCCAGGGCCACAGATTAGCCGCGGGCAGAGACGCGGCCTATGACGGAGCGAGTTTGCCCAGAAAGCGCCTGTTTCAAATATGTATATTACACATCTTAAAAGTGACATCTTTACAAGCAAAAGAGTCGAATTTAGAACCTGTTGTTGATATTTTAAAGCGGTTAAAGTTTCATGCAACCTTAATTTATCAAAAAAGGAGGTAAAATTAGGGCTAGTACAAAGCTACAGCACTAATTTGAGCATAGTTTTAGCAACAAATGTTGCAACATTATTTTTATTTTACATATCTCTTGTTTGGTAAGGTGGAAGTAGGTACTAGTGCGCAACATGTCAACAGAGAGTATTTATTTGAATCACGATATTTTGCTCATATATAAATCTACATAAAGTATATCGTTATATTTTTTGGAAAAGGAGTTTGTTAGTTTTGTTAAAATAGTATTTATTTTATGGGGTGGCAATATCAAAATTTCTTAAAATTGCAAATTTTCTTAGTCAAATCCATTGTATGAGCAAGCGTCAGGTGCTTTTGCTGACAGTCCCAATAGATGGCACTTGAGTACAAGTTTCAATGTCACATACTGGGGCATTGGGAATTTAACAAACACTCAGTCCTAATAAACGTCAGCCTGTCTTAAAATTATGCAAATAATTTAGATACAAGCTAATTATTTCAAAGTTTCGTAATTATATTTATTGAAAAAAAAATACACAATAATAATAACGATGACATTAGATATAACTAACTTACAAAATAACTACAACACAATAAAACAAATAAAAAACAAAACCTACGATGAACACTAATCAAACAACCCTCCCCGAGTCATTCCCGGTGCAAAAGTGCCCATAACGCTGGCAGCATTGCCGCGCTGAATGGCGATAGCCAACCTTTGCAGCAAGAATGACCCGGAACGAGGGTCGTGACCCCTCTCTCGTAATCGATGTCCTAGTGCGGTAAAGAAGACCCTGGCCTCCGAACACCAGCAACCCATGGTCTCTACAGCCAGCGGCACGAACAAGTAATTCGAGAGTACTGCATACTTCTCCCGCTTACGTACGGCCGCCGACTCAGCAGCCGCTCCGGGTGTTCGCATTGTACGACTTAGGTGCGACATAGCAAAAGTACTGACACACGTGGCGTCCCATAACAGGCACTTACCTCTTTCCCAGGGCACTAAGGTCAAACCATCCGGCCTTTTGCCATCCGACCGGCTAAGTCCCGGAGGCTCCAAGACACATGGGATACCCGCAGAGGTAAGTGCCCTACGGACTAAGTCGTTCAAGGCGTGATGACGAGGGAATCTCCCCGCACACCGACAACAACTCAATGCGTGATGCCCATTGCTCTCCACCATAGTGCCGCAGACGCATATGTGAGGTTCACAAACGTCGCAGCCTATGCGGAGAGCCACGGCCACCCGCAACGAATCATTGTCCAGGAGAGTTCCCATATGTGGAGAAGGGAGAGCGTGTAGCCATGCCCCGGACTCTGGCCTCGACGCTGCGTTGAGTCTCGCCCTATCCGCCCCCAGCGCGCTCTCCAGAAGACCATTTAGCACTCGTTTTGCACCAATGTCATCCCAAGACCGCTGGAGATCAAATTTATCAGGCCTGGACGCACCCGGATTAAGAGTTGACCATGCAGACAAAGCATCAGCGGCATAAGGTATGGTTACCTTGCTACCATCATTCAAAGGTAAAATTAGAGTGACAAGGTCTACCACCCCAGCCGCCGAAGCCAGGAAAGCAGGCAAACTCACATCTCGGGCGCGCCTTATACCCAATCCATCACTTCGAATGGGCAATGAAGCCTGATCCCATTGATCTGAGCCGAGGGAGACATTCATAAGGGACTCTACCGACTCCTTCAAAACAAGGTCGAAAGAGTCAATGTGCCCGGGGTGCAGCCATGCTGGTACGGTGCGCAAAAAGTAGGTTAGCCTAGGAACGGAGAAACAAAGCCGCAGCAGAACCAGCGCCACGTGGGCTGTGAGACCCATTAGCCTTTCCTTAGCAACCAGGAGATGCCGCCTTCGCCCCTCGAATGCTTCAGGAATGGCTTCTGGAAAAATAGGGGAACCCAAAAGGTTAAAGGTCAGAACTGACAACTCTCTGAGCCCGGGAAGCAAGGAACAAAATTCGGGAAAGGAAGCACGGGAATCGGCGCTGCAAGGGAAAAACTCACACTTGCTCGAATTTACTTCTAGCCCCAGTTCTCGGAAGCGCGGAAGAAGCGTGAGCAGATCCTGTTTTACTTGCTCCGGCGAACCCCCGAGGGTACCATCATCGAGGTACCAAATGTTCAACGGGGATTCAAGCTCGGAAATCACTTTCTGTATTGCCAAACTGAAGACGAGAGGCCCAAGTGGATCCCCCTGCTGTGCGCCGACCTGGGAAAGAATACAGGAACGATTATAAAAAAGATTAGAAGGAGACGAGTATACCTGGAAAAGGAAAGGAAAGAGAGAAGGCATTTTATCCCTGACCTCCGCCAGTATAACATCTCGCTCCAAAGTATTGAATGCGTTTTTTATGTCCAGCTTAACAATCACACATTTCGCGTTTCCTAGGTCTCCCGAAAAGGCTCGGGTTGCATGAATAGCAGCCTCGCAACCCAGGCTCGTGCCAAAACCTAATTGGTGAGGCTGCAGGTAAGAAGCCACTTCCCTCCTGTCAGCCCGGCAACCCAGTTTAGCCGTCAAACGACGAAATGTGTTTCCTATCGCAATGGGACTCAAACCTCCATCCTTCTTCGCCAAAGCACAAAGGGACGCGCCATACATATAAGGACAGACAATTGAGTTTAACTGTCCGCTAAATAAAAAATTGCATAACTTCGTCAGCGCATCCAATAAACGAAGCATTAAAGGTACATACATTAATGATCGTTTAAATGCCCTAATAGTTGAATTTATCTTATCGATGGCAACTCAAGCTATAATGACGAGTATTGGTACAGCGTCGGGTACTAGTACTTCCACCTTAATATTGGCAAATGTTCTATGTTTTCTATCAATACCTACGTTAATTTTACGATTTTTACTAAATAAAATACAAATGACATGTATATCATTTGTATTTTATTTTATTAAGATACTTGGCATCACCGGACTGCAATTTTGCCTTCAACGACAGCATTTAGACAAAATTGAAGTGAAATTGCGTCAACATGCTCCCTGCTTCGATCTTCGCCTGGTGCTTATGCAAATATGTACAGTATGAGGTGAATAAGTGAATATAATATGTAATGTATGTAAGTGATTTACTTAGGATGATGTTTACGAAATGGGAAATGACAGCATGTTTCGCCTGCTTAAAAGGGAAGGTTTTATGTAAATAGATGTATTAACTGGAGCAAAATAAATAAATATCTTGGGACATCTTACACAAATCGACCTAGTCGCACAGTAAGCTCAATTAAGGCTTGTGTTATGGGTACCAGGCGACGATATATATAATAGATAGATACATATCAGTGACAAATTTCAGAGTTTGGATCCTTTTCACTAAACTGCGTTCATGTATGCGTGGGCCCATTTGTATACATACATAAGTATGTGTATGAGTGCTGGGGTCATTCACGTTTGTTAAAGTAAAATAATAGTAACGACGAATTTATTAGAACTTTTTACCTAATGTCATTTGGAGCCTCGTCTGCCAACAAATCATACTCTGGTTTGGCGGAAGTTGTGATCTTAGTTCTAAGATTTGTGTCTGAATAAACATTTATTTCATTTCATTTCATTTCATATAGATACTTAAATGCATAGACCGCCATGACCAAGGAACAAATATTTGTGATAAAAAATACACAAATAATGCCCTCGCCGGGATTCGAACCCGAAACCTCCAGCTTCGTAGGCAGTGTCACTACCTACCTACTAGGCTACGGAGGCTGACAAAATGCTGTAAAGAGTGTGTTAACATCATGCAGGCTTTTATTGAAACCGGAGATTGAGATGCAGATTTTGAGCCAAACCGTGATAATTATTTGATTGATCATACATGAGAGATTGAAAACAAAACATCATCTCATACAAAAATCACCACTCCGTCACGTTTTTAGGGACATTTTGACCCCGATTCTGTGCGATGATGTTGAGATGAGATATACAGGGTGTAAGTTTAATATGGGCGAAGCTATAACGGGAGTTAGTTTAGGATATAATAAGTACAGTCGACCTAAAAGATGTCAGACAGTTTAAGTGCCAAAAATATATTTAGGTACATGACTTTAATGTCAAGGTAAAAAAGCCGTGTAAGTATATTTTGGCACCTAAAACGTAACGATATCTTTGGCGTCGATTGTCCATTTAGATAACTTTCACTTAAATTTAGAGCAACACAATTATTTCTTTTGAAATTAGCAGTCAACGAGCATTTAACTTGAGTGTGTTCTCATTTCGCGCCGAATAATTTTGTACGGATAATTGTCATATCAATATTAAGAACTGTTCGTACCTAAGTACATGCTCCGAAGATCTAAAAAAGAATATCTGTGGGGTCATAATTAAGTGTTACTTGAAAAAATCTTGTAATCTATGATTACATCAATGAATCCCATGCCTGGTTTAATTTATCGCCCTTATTAAATTTACACACGGTACGGTACACATTACAAGTCAGAGATATTCCTTAATCCGACATGTTGTTTTTTTTATGTGACGAAAGTAGACAACTGAGCTCTCAGGCCACCTGATGGAAAGCAGGAACTGAGGCCCATGGACATAGTGACCAAAAAATCGCCTATGCGCTACCCTGAGGACTTAGATGTATTGCCTCTATCTATGCAAGTAATTACACCAGCTATCTTACCCCCAAACCGGAACACAGTACTAACTATTTAGCGGCAGGTTAACGGGTAGGACGGTGGTAGCTATCCGGGCCGACCCTGCACGAGGTCCTACCACCAGCAAATTATGTCATTCATGTCGACTATCAAGACCTTTAGGAATTGTGAGACAGTATAATTTTGAGATTTTGACTTCCGTGGATTATGCTATTCATCATCATGACGGCCACTGCTGAACATAGGCCTCCCCCAAATATTGCCACAATGACCGGCCCTGTGCCACCCGCATCCAGCGAACTTCTGCGACCTGCACCAGGTCGTCAGTCCACCTTGTGGGGGGCCTACCCACGCTGCGCCTTCCGGTACGTGGCCGCCACTCGAGAACCTTCCCACCCCAACGGCCATCGGTTCTACGCGCAATGTGCCCCGCCCACTGCCACTTCAGTTTAGCGAATCGGAGAGCTATTTCGGTTACTTTGGTTCTGCTGCGGATAGTCTCATTTTTAATCCGATCTCGCAGAGACTCCTAGCATAGCCCTCTCCATTGCCCTTTGGGTGACTTTGAGCCTTCTTATAGGGCCCATTGCATTATACGCGACCACGTTTCCGTACCGTATGTCATCACAGGCAACCTGTCATTATGCTATTTAATGAAACTAATTTGGGTTTTCGTTGTACCTACTGTATAACATAAATGTTGTTACGATGTTGTGTTGGATGTTTTTACAAAACCACTCACATATTATTTTTTCTTATGTCTGACAATGACAATATTATGTCTTGGAATAGCTTACTTCCCACACAAGTGTAGTTAGGTACTATTATTACTACGCCAATATCCATTCTTTTATCATTATAATCCAAGAGATCAATGTATTCATGTTCAAAGAAAGTATCTGTTAGAAAAACTATTTATGTAAAACGAATACACGAGAAAACTCATCCATACATAATGTATGAGTCCATCATGCGTACAAACATACGAATATTTTTTTACAACTACAGCATAATATTTTCTGAACGTTAATAATATAGGCATCAAACAGCGTTTATCATCTTTAGTTCAAACTCGTATCCTCACTTTTTTTGGTCACGTAGGTATGCCGCCGAGGAGAGGTGGCTATTGAGCGACTTGTGGTCCAGGGAAAGATTGAGGGAACCAAGCCACGAGGAAGATCGCCTATGAGGTGGACTGACCAGATAAAAGCGGCTGTAAATGACTCGTCATCACTGTATGAATGCACGAGGAGGGTGATCGTCAGAGAGGAGTGGCGACGTGTTGTAAAGCTTGCCACCAACAGCTGAAGTGTTGACCACGACCACTCTGGCAAGAGTTTTAACAACAAAGAAGAAGAATAATATATCAAGCTATTTACGGCCTGTTTTACAATCCCCGGATAAATATACAGTGTGCTACCATGACCCGGGCTTTTAAGAAAATGGGTAATAATACGCATTAAGTATTAAGAGTTGACAAATATTTAAATTAACTGTACAATTAATTTTATTTCCTTCGAACGATCAATGTAACGCATGTCCTACTTAGTTGTCAAACGCTACGAGTGCCTGGGGACTGTCATTGTCAAGCGCTAGTTAAATATTAAGTTTGAAGTAAATACATTGCTTCTCAATTAACTTTTCACAGAAAGTTATTTACTTTTAAAATTAGATTTTTTTATCAAATAATGCTCACGGTTTGGCTAATAATCTGCATCTTAATCTTCGGCTTCAGTAAAATTTTTGTCAGCCTCCGTAGCCTAGTTGGTAGTGACCCTGCCTACGAACTGGAGGTTCCGGGTTCGAATCCCGGCGAGGGCATAATTTGTGTATTTATTTATCACAAAATTTGTTCCTTGGTCATAGCTGTCTATGTATTTAAGTATCTATATGTATCTATTATACAACTATATCGTCGCCTAGTACCCACAACACAAGCCTTAATAATTGAGCTTACCGTGGGACTAGGTTGATTTGTGCAAGATATCCCAAGATATTTATTTATTTAATTAATGAAAGCATGCATGATGTTAACACTCTGTATATCAATCAGATAAAATTATCACTTATACTCTTCCTCAGGCATAATTATTTGTATGTATTTTAAATATTACGAATTCAAGTATCAGACTTTCAATGTAAACATAAAATATTTTTTTGTTTTCCATAGATAGGCCAAATATTACACAAATTTAAACAAAATTCAGTTAAAAGGTTACATGTATTTTGTAAACAAATACATACATCTCTCATCTTGGCTCTTCCTACATTCTGCTTTAAGAAAGCTGGCTGTAATGTGTGACAGTTTCGTTAAGCTTTTGTGGTATCTTTCATCCTTTATCCCCGACTAAACTAGTAAAATATCAGTCACGTCTCAATTAGATTTGTGTGTTGTCACGGCCAAGTACAGAAAGTTAACGTTACCTAAATTTAAAAACCTATATTTTTATATATTAAACAGGAAACTCAACAAAGGGACTTCTTCACATATAAGTATCAAAATGCTGGGACTTCTCGGAAACCCTTAAATTTTGAACATGGTTGTGACACACCTGTCAAACGAAATAATAGGTCATTACCTATGAAATTGGCGTTTTGTATAAAGAATTTTGTGAAAAGTCTATTTTCCATACAATTAATTTTGTGTATATTTTTTTGATGTCATAATCAAAATAAACCGAATTATGCCGGTAATAATAGACACTTCTAAGGCTTGTCCTGTATATCTCTATTTCAGAAAACGAGATACTATCATACGTTTATATCTATTTCAAACATATGAACCGGCAGCTTATGGCTAGAGTAGTTTTCAAAGCTTATTTTTGCATATTATTTAAGAGAAAAAAGCTATTATTAGTGTGAAAAAACCTTTGTACTTGCACTGTTGAAAACAAAGAATATATCTAAGTTTTTTTTATTAGCCTGGTTTAGTGTCCCACAGCTGGGCAAAGGCCTCCCCCTCTTTTCCTCCATTCGGCCCGGTCGTCATCACATATCTAAGTTTTTGTTTAGATAATAAAATAAAGTGTTGCTGCCACCCGTAGACAGGCAGTGTGTATACACAATTATGTGCAAAATTTTCCCTAACCGTAACCTGTAGGTAATCTGCATTTTAAATCGGGTCCCATATTAATGCTGACCTCAATTGCGGCTTGGTATAATAATACCTACTTAATCATGCCAATTATAATTAATTAATAAGATTAATTGTAGCTATCACTATAGGTGGACTGATGACCTAGTGAAGGTCGCAGGAGTCCGCTGGATGCGGGTGGCGTAGGACCGGTCATTGTGGCCATCTTTGGGGGAGACCTATGTTCAGCAGTGGATTTCTTTCGGCTGATATGATGATGCTGATGATGATCACTATACGGTGCTATAATTGACTAAATTATAGCACCAACGTTGTGCAAGAATGGAGATGACAAACCTTTGTCACCTTCCTAGAACCTTTTATTATCACAATTATAAAATTGGCACTGTCTCACTGTGCTATCAAAAACCGGCTAAAAGCATGTCAGGCTATGTTCAGTATTCATTCACAAACTAAATATTGCATGCAAGCATGTAAATGTGAGTGTTTATAGACTATAATTTTTTAAAATATAATGTCGAAATTCAAAATCAATATATAATGTCTAGTCATCGTTATCAACTTGCGGTTTTGGTGGCAAAGTATGGTTGACAGAAAAATCAAACACAAAGGTATTTTATCAATTATTAAAATTTCAGAAATTATAGTAATTTTAATTATAATAATTAATTACCTATACATATTTTAATAACTTATTCAAATTAAACTGATCAAACGAGTAAACGACTAAAATATATTAAACAGATTCCGCTGTCAAACGTTCACGTCAAATTGAAAAATCCATTATACAACGCTGATCTTAATCCACTTGAATATTCATTTTACTTAAAATAAAGACTTCGCAAAATGTCATTTAAGGTACTATTTTGTGTCATAAAATTAATGACAATGGATTTTTTCTTTATTAAAGTAGGATATAGTTTGTATGTATCCTAAGGAGAGTACTATTTTTACTGAGAGTACGAGTAATAGAACAAAATCGCATTTTCACATTTGTTACTTTTTCTGTCAACCATAGCCATTGCCACGGAAAGTGCACGTTGATAACGATCACTAAAATGTCAAGTGCAAAAATATGTATCAAAAGAATCTTCTTATAAATAATATGTCACGAAGTTCTAATTACACTTAAAGTGCACAGAGACATATTTTGAGCATTTTTATATACACGTTATTTTGCCTTTGACTGAACAAAATTTAAATAAAACTATGAAAACGGATAAACTCGCGTATGTTAATTAACTTTAACTTCATTCAACGTTTCGAACACTCTACAGAACTAACTAGCTTAATTTGCAAATGTAGTATACATCCACCCTTTAAATTTATTGTCTGTGGTTTAGGAGCGTTCCATGAAAAGTGTCGTAAGCGACACTGTCTTTTCAATACTTTTGACAACTTAAATTAGTAAGCCGAGTTACAGTATAATAATAACATATCTACACATTTAAGATTGACAGTGTTTCCTAGCAGCTAACATATTTCATTAGGGTAGCTACCATAGAGACACGTAAGCGACAAAAAGTAGATGTTTTCATGGAATGCTCCTTTAGTATATTTTTCTTTATGGGTAGTTTTGTACTTATCTTTGTTATTTTGATGGAGGTAGGTAGATCTACCAAATTCCCTCGATTGTCAGTCACACCACGAACCCTGTGATGTGTTCGAAACGTCTGAATGAAATAAAAGTTAATTAATATACGCGAGTTTATCCGTTTTCATAGCTTTATTTTATGTTTAATCCTCGCGGTAACCGAATAAAATATTATGAACAAACCCCCTTATTCGTAAACGTCTGCTAACTTAACAAGCCGGTAATAATCGTTTGTCCCTTTCGGTCTTAACAATGTGTTCATAAGAGCTTTTGCAGGGACAAACAATTATTAGCGGCTTGTTAAGTTAGCAGACGTTTATGAATAAGGGGGTAAGTAAATGTGTAACATAGATATTGCCACGATTTCGTGGCTCGATATCTAAACAGATTGAATTTCACGCTCGGGCTAAATTGGTTGATATCAATCAAAACGTTTCAATTCAACCAAAGTCATACAGAGTGAAAATAGGGACGTGATCAGATTAAAGTCAATTGAAAGAGAAATTTGACGAAGTTGGGGTCACGGGTTTGAACTCTGGCACGTGCTTATAATAAGAGCTTAATTTATTTCTTACCTTTTACCTATTTTATCTACCTAGTCATACAGAGATTTTTAGAGTTAAGTCTTAAATATTAGATTTGGGTCAAAATTCAGTCGTTGTCTTGTTTCATACCACTCTGTCACGCTTTTAGTTGCTGTTTCAACTCAGTACTTAAAAAAAACCGGTGCATTTATATTTTTTTTTCACGCTATAAATCTGATGTATAGCGTGAAAAAGAAATACTAATGCACCGGATTTTTTAACCCTTCCTCAGAAATTGAAAACAAAACATCATCTCATACAAAAATCACCACTGTGTCACGGTATAGGAACACAAAATAAGACAACGAAAAGAATTTAACCCATTTAAAAGAAAATAACAAATTAATGTATTAGACATCATAAACCAAAGAAAAAATACAGATGATTACTAACGCCTGAGTTGGTTTCGAACCCACGTCCTCAGCTTTCGTGGCTGATACCTAAACCAGTCGGTCACTCCTGCTTAGCGGACATCGGTCGAATTTCTCGTGTACACTGAAAAAAATATTTAACTGAACTACTTTGGCTATTTCATCATTAACCATAATTCGGTATGGCGTTACTAAAGTTAATTTCTATTAACAAACAGGTTTGCGTATTAAAAACCAAACGGATAATGTTATTCTAAGTTGGGCTATTCGTAAATAAATGCTTGTATACGTCTTACATTAAAACAGTAAACAAATTCAAGTGTTCACATGTAAATAAACCGCTTGGTCTAATTTAAGAGTAAGCATTGACAATATGCAACAAAAACCAAGTCCTAGCTTCTAACAAAGACGATGTTATTATCCATAACATAAAATTGTTTAGATTTAACTCAACAATGATTTGCTATTATAATACATAGTTTTGTTACATATAACCAGTTTTGTCTAGTAGAAAAACCAAATACGGGTTTGCTACTCTAGCAGACCATTCGCTTTATCTAACCAAATAAAATACAATGTGTAACCAAACGTACTTCATTATATAGACAATACTTAGCATAGAAATAACCAAACGCTTTTTTTGCGTTGCGTATGACATATGTATGTCAAGTTACTTGAATATTCCAAAATGGAAGTTGTACCTCCACCAGCAGACACCCTTGGAGACTACCTTCGGGAATGGGGATTAGAAGGTTACATAAGGACATTTCAAAACATGTCATGTCTTTGTAAACCAAATAATTTTAATTTCTTCATTTTCCTTGTAATCAAAGAGACTCTGAAGCTAATGTATCAAGCAAAATAATGGAATTACTCGTAAAATAATTTAGAAAAATAAATTGGTTTACAAAGATACTCTGTGCAATGAAAACCTATAAAGTGATGCAAAAAGTACTGTTGCTCGCGATTGTATTATTGATTGATTGATTATTTTGATTACTATACCGTTCTTATAAATTACTATGAATGTTTCTATTATTTGAATGTTTCTATTATTACAATTAATAAAGTTAATTAAAATGCTCGTTTAGTGTTTCTTATTTTTGGGTAATCATCGATGTGGCTTATACACCCTACTTGTAGTTAAATGAGTTGTAAATAGGGCTCACTGCCTGTATAAAATCCAGTACGTCTCATCACCCAGGGGATAAGAAAGGTGACGATGAGACGTACTGGATTTTATACAGGCAGTGAGCCCTATTTACAACTCATTTGATATTTGTCTGTATATGAACCACGTATTTTTGTCATGTATATATAACCTATTCATTTGGTTAGAAGTAGGCAAACTATTTGGTCAAAATAATTTAAACATTTGGCTGTATATGAACAACGTATTTTTGTCGTGTATAACCTATTCGTTTGGTTACATGCAGGCAAATAATTTGGTTAAATATAATGAAACAAATTGCTTAAAATAATACTCTAAATTGGTTATAGGTAACAAAAAAGTTATGTTAAACATTACTGAGCCAGTTGGTTTAGGCGTAGCAGAAAATTTGATTAAAGTAAGTTGTGAATTCAGTAAGATTTTGACAAACAGTAAATTTGTTATCAACATACAGCACGTCTACAATAACTGAATTGTAAACTAAATATAACTGAACTTATGGTAATATACAACAGACAGTTTTCACACGATATAACTAATATTGTTTAGCAATACGCAACATCAATTGTTTAGTAGAAAATTAACCGAACTGATTTTGGTAAGATATTGCCTTACTTCGCTCGTCACTTTTTTTAAGTTACAGGTTGACGAAAGTTCGGTTACCATTAACAAATTATTTTTTTCAGTGTATATGCAATCCATTAAGTAGCCTCTGTAGCCTAGTTGGTAGTGACCCTGCCTACGAAGCTGGAAGTTCCGGGTTCGAATCCCGACGAGGGCATTATTTGTGTATTTATTTATCACAAATATTTGTTCCTTGATCAGGGCTGTCCATGTATTTAAGTATCTATCTATTATACATATCGTCGCTTGGTACCCACATCACAAGCCTTAATTGAGCTTACCGTGGGACTAGGTCGATTTGTGTAAGATGTCCCAAGATATTTATTTATTAAACACCTTAAAGGTGCATTCAAACCAAAAGAGCATTCGCTATTCTAACCCCCCACTCAACGAAATTCGATCTTTACACAACACGTGATTGGTTGATTTCGTAGAACGGGGGATAGAACAGCGAATGTTCTTTTGGTTTGAACGCACCTTTAAATCAACGTCGCGGCATCTGACACGACACATTCCGAGTTGTATCCTTTTTGGTGTTCAATTCCTTACTATTCCTACTTGTATTTATTGCTCTGTGCTTACTGTATTGTACCAGACCAGATAAACCATTCTTATTTTTTTTTCTTATTCTTATAACGGGTAAGAAACACGTGCTAACCGCTGCACGCTAACCTAACTAATGCGTAACGAAACGTAACTATATCAAAGATTGGCCCCTGTGACATTATACTGAGGACGCTGGTGGCATTTTTCGCTGTATTGCAATGCTGATACGCTGTGCGAGGAAATCGCCAGCTCTTTGTTCTTTAGTTACGTCAACCAGATATTTTCCGATTTCGGCAAAAAAATCCCGAACATACCATTTCTACACTTTCGAATAACGATTTTTTTTAAATCGTTATATCCAGCCGCAACGGCTGTCTTCAAATGTAGTTCGTTGAAAATGAGATGGCGGCAGAATGTCTATACTATTCGTCAGTAAAATGCAAAAAAAAATGTAAATAAACCTAAAAATGTAATTATTCCATAATCACGCACTTCTAACCGACATATCGAGTTCTCGGAAATCCAAATTAACATGGTAAAACCCAGTTTTAGAACATACTAATCTGACATGAAACACCATGCTTCTAGTGAATTAATTTATTTTAATTAACATCATCCCAATTGCCCTCGATTGCGAACACTACTTACGGTCCCGGCGTACCTATTAATCAACACACTTGAGATTGACTAATTACAGAGTAAAATTAACTGCGTACAGCCAGCGAAAAAGTTTATCTTGAAATTAGTTCCCTACTATAATTTTCACAAAATCACAGTATGTATACCATCCGTCAGCAGAATACGAAAAAAATGCAAATATGACTGACTTTCCGTAGCATTTTACATATATATAAATACACGGTGCTCGCGAGCATTGCGAAAGATTTTAACTGTGCATTCTAGGCATCAAAATAAACATAAAATATTATGAGACCAAAAGTCAATTCCACCAAAAAAAAAATTTTTTTTTCTTATTTTTAATTTTTTTTAATACTTCTTAACATTTCCAGTACTTTTTATCATAAGAACAATTTGTTTAAATTATTTATTTCAATTGTTTTTTTAGATACAGGTTATTTCGTCAAGTCTATTCGTATTTTTTGATTGACAGACAAAAGGTGTGGTAATATTAGAACACATTGTGGTGGCATTGTAATCATAAAGAAGTTAAATGACGAGTTACGTCGAAAAACTTATTTCGAAAAAAGGTTGATTATCTCTGAAACCAAGCCGAATCCAGGAAATTTTATATAACATTAAAGACTCTAAATGTGGTCAGGAATCCAGCATTAAAATCTTTCGGAATGCTCACGAGCATCGTGTATAATAGAAATAAGGTTATTCGTAGCACACACAAAATGCAGAAACCAAATAATAGATATTATACAAATAAAAACGTGTAAGCAAACATGTCGAGCAATTATCGACTCAAATTACGTGAGTAACTCGTTTGATAAATATTTAAATCTGTCTACATTTTTTTAGATTCCACTGCCAATTGATACTCTATTGTATGTTAGGCACATATTACCTATTTATTATTTCTAGCGTAAAGGAAATATCCAGCCGTAGTGTGAATCAAGGAATCCGCTGGATTTATTGAAGCGTGATCTGTTGATCACTGTCAGATGCAAGATTTACGCTTGACTGGTTATAATCATAGATAGTACAGCAACAAGAAGAAATACTGGCAATCTACACCTAAAAAATCGTAGACCTTTGAAATTGGTAACACTACAAGCCTTAACTGAGCTTACCGTGGCACTAAGTGGATTTGTGTAAAATGCCCCAAGATATTTATTTATTTTACTTCATATCATTCACTCTGTTTCATATATACCAACTTAAATACATGTAAAACAACCACGATTAAGAAACAAATATTTGTGATAAACGTGGCGAATTTAATGCAAACATAATCATTAACAGATGCAATGTAACAAAAAACTGTATTATGTAATAACGGTTTTTGGGATTCTCGGGACGTCTTTTTCTGAATCTCGTGATTGTTAACCAGTACAATGATTCAAACAGATCGATGGCTTCGAAAAATGTGACACGGAGGATTGAATATTTCCCTTGAATTGTCGGAAATAACTCGAGGCCTTCGCGATAACTGAACTACGAATAATTTCTTGGAACGGAAAATAACTTGTTTCGCCATTTTTAAAAGTCACTTCAGATGCTGGGGCACGCGTCGAGTTTCTTAAAAAAATGTCGAGTCACTAATATTAGAGGGTTTAAAAATGAGGTTCCGACACAATGACAAAGTGCTGGCGTTTTGAAGATACTGTTACAAAGGACAAATAAATTAAAACTTCAAACATTTAATTCCAATTATCGATAGCAAACAGAACCAAACTCTATACAACCTAAGTAATGTCAAAGTAAAAATATTCTTTATTCAATTCAGCTGCGTTTCCACCTGCAGTGTTATTCACTAAGGAAACCGCCTTTCTAACAGCGCTGTGTCAGCGCTGCGGCAGCGTCGCCCCCAAAAAATGGTATTCACTAATGCACTTTAAACGACACTAGCGCTCGGCGACGAATGCGGCGTGAGCTGGAACTACACTGCGTCGAGATTTACCGCCTACAGTTCGACGACGAGCTGTTCTATGTTAGTGAAATACCGTTTTTCGCAGCGCTGCTCTCTACGTCGAAGTGAAGGCTGTCTCGTTGTCGAGCTCGTTGACGAACGCAGCGTCGAATGTGTGAATAAGAGATGTGCGATGTAGCTAAGCAGTGCGAGCTGCGTATCTAAGAGGCGTAACGGCGGTGCGAGTGTTTCCACCAAAGATGTGCGAGGTAGCTGAGTAGCACCTACGTACGCCGCCTCGCAACAGATTCCTCGCACACATCTTTCCCCTTTTTTTGTATGAACAGGTACCTCGCTCCACTGAGTTGTTTCCACCTAAGCTAAGCTAAGCTAAGCTTAGCTTAGGTGGAAGCTAAGCTTAGCGAAGCCTAGCTAAGCTTTCTATTGGTTGATGACAAACACATCCATCGCAACGCATCCTCGTACATCTCTGGTGGAAACGCAGCCTTAGGCCCAGCAAAGAGCGCTTTTGAATCGTTAAACTAAATAGGAAATGAGAGAATAAAAGCTACTTTCCGGTTCTAACCCTACTCCACGGTTCCTGAGAAGAATCCGGTAAGAAACTCAGCGGGACTTGTTTTTTCAAATAATAGTTTTATAACATCTTAATGTACATATATTACTGTACTGGCAGCGCAACTTCGAATAGGTTTGTTTATTATTTTATTAAGAAACAAATGGTTGTATATATTTACGGTATAATTATAATAATAATTAGGGGAACTATATATAAATACAATTAAACCGACAGTTTCCTTAATGTACAATAGCTAAACACGTATTTAAAAAAATACCAAGAAATCTGAGCTATGTTCACAACATGCTCGAGTACGATAGCAATAAAGTATTAGGATTAGAAGTGATGACATTTGTCAAAATTCAAAATCATATTCAGTGACTTAAATAAGAAATTTCCAATATTACGAGTAGGTACACAACTAGGTAAACAAAACGCTTCATAGAAAAAAACTTACAAAATGGCAATTTTTCTTGCTTCAAATTGCAATCAAACTTTGCTTACGCTAAACTACTATTGCCAAAGATATTTTTTAAGCAAGTAAGTGTAAATCAATAGACTGAAGAGTGTAGCCCTACGTTTTCGTTTCAACTAACTTTATCCAATTGAACCTCAGTCACACTTGTCGGTAATCCCTCGTCGCTTTGAGGCAAGTCTATCTAACTTTTAAATCTAATTCTGAGTATACTGAAGTGCTTTTTCGACGTTGACAATGTTGACATGTACCACTGTTTCAAAGTGTATCACTTAGAACAGTTATAACTAGACTCCAGATTGTTGTCGCGGTGACGTCACAATAGGGTGATTTGGGGAGTACTAAATGGAACGGTAGAACATAATGATACATAAAATTAAGATACGATAATATAAGAATTGACATATTGTGCAAATAAATGTGACGTGCAGTTGCAAATAAAGCAAACTGTTTATATCTAAGGTCAAACTTTATATAGGTCTGTATAGTTTGCATACATTGATTATGCGTATAAAGTTAATTCTAATATTTATTTGTGTTCCATTTTCTGAATAGAGCAGTGGAACGAAATGATTATTCGACCGGTCAGTTTTTTGTCGACAATTAGTAAAATTAATATAAAAAAAATTATTGATGAATGAAAAAAGTTTATTGTGATTTTATTCAATTTCTTTCGATGACGTATAATAAATTAAATTATGTTTTCTCTGGCGAAATTAATATACATTTTTATCTTATCTTATAATTTACGTATCATTTTGTTCTACCATTCCATTTGCTCAAATCACCCTATTGTGACGTCACTGCCACAAGAATCCGGTGTCTATACCTGAAAACCTATTTAGTTTCTTATACTTGTCAAAAAATATTGCCATTAAAATGAAATATTAGGTGGTTCGATAAATTTTCACTTCAGTAAGTGTTATAGGTAGCTGTTTATTTTATCTATATTGTTAAAGACAACATTTAAATCTACTTCATAATTAAAACATCTTATTATTTATTTTTTTTGGATTCTGCTGATGAATGGTATATACATGGGTGATTCTTATTCTTACATTTTTTTCTGTGATATGTAAGAATCGAATATATTTTGTGGGAAAATATATAAACTGTGTATTAATTCACGTAGTAAATTACCACTAATATCATGTCAGAGCATCATTTTTGCCATAAAGTTATTAGCCAGCTATATAAAAAAATTGCTAACCCCAAAATGTCACGGACCGTGTTGTGTGAGATTGCCGAATTCGAAAATATAATATTTTTTTCTGGTGAATTGTCAAATTCTCACGCAAAATATTACAGCATTTATGCAAGGTTAATGTTTGATTTATAAGATAATACTATAGAAATCTTAATAACCATTACTATTTATGATTTACATCAGAATAAAATGTGTGAGTAGTTTTTGTGTCACGACCGTGTACGTTACTATAAAAATACGGATCTCTGTAAAAAAGTGTCTTTAATATTGGCAACCCTTTTTATGTTTTTTTAGAACAGCAACATTGTGTTGTTGTCAAATTTGCAAATAACTGAAGTTGTGTGTGTCTCAAAAAAAATTTCTCCGTATTTTTTTATAAAAAGGGACAACCTTAACACGTCAACGCCGTGTTTGGCTTTTAAACGTAAGTAACAATGTCACACTATTGTTTGAAACATAACATGTACCTCACACAGTGTAGTTCCTGATAATTAATTAAGATTTGTGAGATCATGGCTAGCTTTTAGGTTATATCGAACACGTCTCAAATTGTCACAACCGCGATATGAAAAAAACGTCACGGCCATGGACTTATTGAGTACGTGGTTGTGACATATATAACACGTGGTCGTGACATTTTCGTTTCATTTAGATAATCTACGGATTTAAACTGTTATTATAGATGATTTAGAATATTTGGTATACACTATTTATTGAGCATTTTTATTTTGTCCATTTTCCCATGGATTTGTAAAGTTTCTGGCCTGACATAGAAACAAGTCGTTTTGTGTTATATTTTTTATTTACTTTTCAACATAGTCTCCTTATAACTCTTGTAAGGCTATACAATTGTCCCTACGATGCTCCCATGATTTTAACAAGGCCAAGTAGTAGTTGCCGTCATGCTCTTCAAAATAGGCCCCAATTACCCCTTCGTTCTTGAAAATCTCTGTCCACCGAGCCAAGATTTGTATCTGGCATATTAGAAATGTTGTAGGTATTGTTTCAAGAAATCAGCAATTATAAAAAAACTTATCGATAAAATGGCACCAATTTCGACATTTAACATCAGAAAAAAGTAAGGTTGTAGTACCAAGGAGGTTTTTTTAAAAAGTTATTCTCCATTGTCAGACCAGAAACTTTTCAGACGACCCTTGTAAAAGGGATATCTAAATAATTATTTACTGCTTTGAAGAAAAATACAAATAAATACTGTTAATGAAACCATTTCGTTGCTTTATTTTATTGCTTAATCATAATAAATTAAGATATTACGAATTTAATAACATCAATTTTAACATTTATTGGAAAAAGTCACGTCCGTGTCGTACATTGTCACAACCGTGTTTACATGTTTTTTTTGCCTTTTCCAATGGTATTAAGCTTATCCAGATTCATCAAGAATATGCTTTTGGTATATTTTATTGATTAATCATAATAAATTATGATATTACGAATTTAAGCACATCAATTTTAACATTTATTGCAAATGTGTCACGTCCGTGTCATACATTGTCACAACCGTGTTTACATGCAATTTTTTTTTGCCTTTTCCAATGGTATTAAGCTTGTCCACATTCATCAAAAATATGCTTTTGGTATATACTTTCGATGTACATTGCGAAAAACAGTAAAGAAAAAAAACTTTTTTATTTTCTTTTGCTGAACTTTTTTTAAGAATCACCCACATACATGAATAATATAAGGAAATACACGGTGCTTGCGAGCATTGCGAGATAAAATAGTTTTTTTTTGTGACATGGTCACATACATAAAGTTTTTTTAAGCCCTAAGATTGTATTCCCGGGATAATTAATATTTTTATAGAAAAAGACAAATTCAAAAACTTTTTGAACTCTGTGACTCTTTGAGCGACCTTGTAAAGTGTGTGCGAAAAGTGAAGACACGCTAAATATAAGGATGTACTATGCTGCAAACGCCTTCACTTTTAGCACAAACTCTACCTATGAAATAGGTATACAAATTCTTATAAGTGCATTAATATTCATAACACGTCCTTAATGAAAAGAGAACTTTAATACCTACATGTAAAGACAGGTACAAGGTTTGACAAGCCAGGGGTAATGCCCTGTGGTAACCAGCAAAGACAAGATGCGTAAGGTAATGTTTATTGAATCATCGTACATCTTGAAATTGTTCTTTATTTCAGGTTTCCTATCCCTTTCTCATTCACAACATTTTCTATAATCTATCTTTATCACTCTTACGGGGCTATTAACTATTGAATGAGAGTTTACATTGTTTACAAGCCAGAATCTTATTGGTGACATAAATAAAAAAAGCTAATCAATATACAGAGTGGCCCATTCAAATCGGTCAGTATGGGAAAGTCTGAAACTATAAGACATACGAAGATTTGTTCTTAGGAACTATGTCACTGATTTTGATAAAAAGTAAAACTGCATTCATGCATTTGAAAAAAAAACTGTTACCCAGCTAGGGAATCGAACCCGATTGTTTTGAAAAAATAAACTTAAACTGTTGCTATTCAGATATCGTTTGTGCAAGTCTTAAGCATTAAATATCTCTTAAAAACATGATGTCTAAAATTAATGAAATTCATTGTTTTCACGTACTTATATTTATTTTACTAGGTGTTTATTGTGTAAATCTTAAGAAAAAAGTTTTTTTTTTCATATTTAGCAACGCAGTTTTTCTTCTTATCAAAATCGGTGACATGGTTCATAAGAACAAATCTTCGTATGTTTTATAGTTACAGACTTTCCCATACTGACCGATTTGAATGGGCCACCCTCTATAAAATTTTCCCTGGTTACCGTGAGGATTACTCATGAAATAAAACTATGAAAACGGAGTCGCCCGCAGACCACGAACCCTGTAAAGTGTTCAAAACGTCGGAATGGAGTTAAAGTTAATTAATTGATATACGCGGGTTTATCCGTTTTCATAGTTTTATCCAATATATATTATTTAACAAGCCCGTGTTTTAGTGACTCACATTTCCTAAACCAAAGTAATGTGCAATAAATAGGTATTATTTGTTTTTCTTCGAAGTTATGTAATCAATAACTTTACGATCAAACCTGTCACATCACTCTTCAGTAAAGGAAAATATTATGTTATGAAGGCCACCTAAATGCTGCTAAAAAATAAAAACTTCATCGTCACCGCAAATGACGGATAAGGGCGTGATAGACATAGATTTATTTGTGATTGATGATACTATCAGAAGATTTATTATCAGTATAACACATTCCTTATTATAATTAAATAAAGGACATTGTTTTGCAAAATGGATCCAACTCACTTGAAAAATGTGAATTTTTCGTTCGACAAAGAGTTCACGTTTAATTATATTATTAATTAGAATGTACTTCATTCTAATTAACATTAGATAGAACTAACAAATCAATCTTCAAAATGAGAAGTTATTTATTATTTTTGTCACGACTGCGTTTTTCACACTGGTAAACAGTTAAATAAGATTGTTTTTTAAATACTTTCAAAATTAATCTACAAGCCTTGATAAATGGGGCCCGTACAAAGCCCGTTTATAGAATCTAAAAATGTCATAGGTCTAAAACATAAAAGGTATCCTAAAAACACTAAAAAGAATTCGGCCTCCATAGCCTAGTTGGTAGTGACACTGCCTACGAAGCTGGAGGTTCAGGGTTCCAATCCCGGCGAGGGCATTATTTGTGTATTTATTTATCACAAATATTTGTTCCTCGGTCATGGCTGTCTATGTAAGTATCTATATGTATCTATCTGTTATATATATCGTCGCCTGGTACCCACATCTCAAGTCTTAATTCAGCTTACCGTGGGACTAGGTCGATTTGTGTGTGATGTTGATGTCCTAAGATATGATGTCCCAAGATATGTACTGAAAGAGATATTTTATCATAACTCTTTTTATGAATACCTACCTACCATTCTAGAGAGTTATCTAATGATAGTTGGGTGCACATGTTTTGGATTAGAATTTCACCAGAAACTGATGTTGAATTGGATTCCACTAATGTTGTAAATAATTTGCAAATGTGTTCTAAATTAGTGCATCTTGTAGCAATTTATGTGAGAATTTACACCTGGTGCTCGTTTCTCGAACGCTTGTAACTTGTAATACAAGTGGAAGTCTCTTTTAACACTATTTATTAGATAAGGAATTCCGCTTGTATTACAAGTTACAAGCTTTCGAGAAATAGGCTCCTGGCCCCAATTTCGCCACGTTGGCAGGTGCTACTTGGGCTAATTGTAAATTTAGTGTTTCTCCAATCGGAGGCGTCTATAGGCTGCAGTTACCGCTTACCACTGGAAGGGCCGTGTGTTTGTTTGCCACCAACATAAAATATATTGCAGGAACTTTAATGACGCCTAAACCACTCGGCCACTCTCGTTAGCATGACTTAGGCATCAGCCATGTCACTAATTAAAAACCCAAATCAAAAGTATTCTTAAAAAAACCGGCCAAAAGCATGTCGGGCCATGCTCAGTATAGGGTTCCGTAGTTATTCGAAAACGGCGGGGCCGATTATGTTCGAAATAGTTTTATTTTAAAGTACATTGTTGTTTTCTAGTTTGCATTCTACCACTTTGTCGGCATGATTAATATGTATAACCTATACGGAACTATAAGGGTTCCTTGTTTGTTGTATTATCAAACCGGAATCAGAAAGGGATTTGAAAGTACTGTTGACACAACAAATGACAAAACATTTACCAAGAAAAGAGTTGTTCATAGATGTAGTGAGTGATTGAGTGATATATTAATTTATTGTCTGTAAGACTCTGCACGTAAATTATTATGAATTTATGAATATAACTATGAATATATCCTAGATTTACTTATACACTGTTGTGTCAACAGTACTTTCGAATCCCATTGTAATCGCGGTTTGATAATATGTGAGCCCCCTGAAATTTCTTTTTATTTTACTTTGTAGTATTTGTGTTACAGCGGAAACAGAAATGCAGCATTAGATCTGTGAAATATTTAACTGTTTAACTATCACGGTTTACGAGATACAGCCAGTGGAAACCTTAGTAAAAGAATTCCTTTTTAAATGTTGGGTACGGAACACTAAAAACGTGGGAGATACTAATAATTAATCATAATATAACTCGTAGACCCATCATAATGAACTATTTTGCGGCATTAGATATTAAAATACTCTATGTTGTTGATGATAAAAGCCTCGACTCACAAACACGACGAAAAATTGGGGCACAAACTTAATTACAAATTCTCCTGAGACCACAAATGAACTGTGAATAACAATGTCATTTGAGACTTTAATAAGATTTTTCTTGTTATTGGAAGTAATTATATTTTGATTTACATTGGAGACGTTTTCTTTATGACCTGTTTATTGTAGAATTATTTTAATTAGACCCTCGGGTCACGATAAGGTCGTTGGCATTGTACAAAATTGCTGAGACTAGTTCAGAATTCAGAAATGTTGTTCGAGTTGATGTTGATTCCCTATGACACTGATTTGTTGATGGTGTGACTTTAATTGGCCTAAATCGTGGCATTAATAAGACAAAACACGAGCTGAATTGTTACGTGCGTCGCAAAATAATAATATTTATGTTTTCGATCGCTAGGCACTAATGAAATAACCGAATTCGTGCATACATTGACACTTTACATGTAAATTTCCTTATGAAGCGACCTTCTTTACATTTTAAGAGGAAATTTTGCATTTTCCTGGAATTAAATCTGACACGTAATTCGATTATTTTTGTACGCTTTGTCGACAAAGAAAAGAGAACATTTAAAAAAACGAGGCTCGCTCTCCACGGGGAAGTGAATTATTCATTTTATTTATCAATGGGCAAGATGCGGTATTCAGTAGATATACAGGGTGTTTTTTTCTATTTGCTATAAGCGTATTTAGATCCAGTATAACTAATTTATCTAAGAAACTAGTATCTTATTTCTTACTGTCATTGAGTTATTAAAAAAACAAGTTTAATTACTGAACAAGTGTACAGCATCCTTTATTAGATCTTAGTGTTACTTATTTTGACATGTGCCGTCAGTCAACTGAGATTCTTACGTAAGAAAACAAGTATTATTAATTACGTATGAAAACAAAAAAAAAATCGAATTTAACAAAAGTTGATATACCAGGAAACTTCTATTAATGTCCCAAGTAACCTGTAAAATGTAACGCAAATCAACACGAACACCCTATACAGTTAAAAAATATAGTAAATAACAACCATATTTTCTAACGAACTAAAAGACAATTATATTATTAATAAAATATGAAATCCTTAGGTACTTTAATAAAATTGTACTTACATAGGCGCGCTATCGGATTGATTCAAATTGGTTGAATCAGGATTAAAAGCTTAGGGAAAGATTATCTGCTAGATGACTTCAACCTGTTAGCTTTAAGTATCTTAATTTCAGATCTGAAATGTGATTCAATCAAATGCCCAGAGCCTAGGCTATATACAGGTGCAATTAGACCAAACGAGCATTCGCTATTCTATCCCCCACTCTACGAAATCAACGAATCACGTTTTGTGTAACGATTGAATTTCTTAGAGTAGGGGGTTAGAATAGCGAATGCTCGTTTGGTCTGCATGCACCTTAACAAATACTCGTACGTTATACAAAATTAAAAGTGTTGAATATGATATCATATACTTCTCAACTACTCCTGCGGGTGTTGTAAGAGTCGACACTAAGGGATTGAAGTGTCACTTACCATTATTTGACAAAAGATTGATGATGGGCAGCAGCGTCAGCATAGTGGACACATTACTGCGATCGCCAATCCGCTTGCCCAGCGTGGCGATTATGGGCATTTACCTCCTAATGCGACTACATGCATAGTTAATAGGAGAGGCCTACGTCCAGTCCAGCAGTGGACTATCATAGGCTGGTGATGATGATATTCAAACAACAATAAATGCTCATATTACTTTCAAGTAAATCATTATACACTTGTATAGTCACTATAATAAATATATAATTATACAATACCAGTTGCTCATATATTGGAACTTTGGAACACAATACAGTTTTATATTTCGTAAACTACGGTAGCTGCGTGTTTAGCATGATCACCATCACGAAGTGAAGATCCAATAAACTGATTTATTATTCATGCCATGTGTTCCTTTTGCATCGATTTATTATACCAAAACAAAGAGCAGTAATGTAGGTACATTGAAATCCCAATCGAATGAAAATAATAACATGAATTTCAGTCCATCGAACATTATTATTCAATTTTGTGGGACCAGCAATCGCAAATCGTAAATTTCCAGTATCTGACTCGGTCACTTTAATGAAGGCGAGAGTGGAGTAAAAGGAATAAATGTGAGAATAGTTATTTATGAAACAAGTGTGGAAAGCCTACATTTCAACATGTGTATCATACAATATTTTACAATGCATTATGCGCGGAAAACTAGACTATCTCGGCAGTACCAACCAGGCCGTGCGGAAAGTACTATGAAAATTCATTCCCGCGCACGTGCGGTAAAAACACTTACTGTGCATAAGTTTACCCTTAAAAAGAGCACTTTCTGAGCAGATGCATTGTAAAATGATTTTTAAAGTTCGCGATAGGCCATCAAAATCCAGAAATAATGCTATGGTCGCTTATTTACTGGATTGCGGGTTTTTCCATCTGCGGCTTTGGCATAATTAGCCAATATTTTATTAATCTTATTAAAAAGTCATTATCTTTCTCTCCACTCCATCTTATCTAATTGGTGCTCCGGTGTCTCGGGCAGGTCGCTGGTGCCTGCGGACGTTGGTGCTCAACGAGTAGTGTTCGCGTAATAGAATTGCTTTAGTTTTTAAAGTTTAGTTTTAGTTGGTTTGGTGTAATACTAACATTCACAACCGATTCGGTACCATTTATGGTGCGCCAGGACGGCCATGCGAACACCTGTAGGCTTAAGATGGTCCCGTGTATAATCGTTCGTCCTTGTTGCCGTCAGGTTTTAACAAATAGGCAAGTGTGACAGTGACGAATAGCACGATAAACGGTAAACGCGTGACCATCTTATGCCACCTGATGCCATTTTGCATTAACAGGAAGTCATCATCATCATCATCATGATATGCCTAGCCTATGATAATAGTCCACTGCTGGACGTAGGCCTCTCCTATTAACAATGCGTAGGTATAGACGCATTAGGAGGTAAATGCCCATAATCGCCACGCTGGGCAAGCGGAAACAGGAAGTGTTAATGCAAAATCCCTCTCGTAGTCACCTCTTCCGAGTCCTTGCAGCAGAACTGTTGGCTGGAGTGGACACTAGTATCAGTATTAGCTTACCTACACTTTCTACATACCTGCTGCATCTCGTGCGATATGTGATACGGTCGGCTCCAAAGATATATATTATTATACGATTTAGATCCTTGTGCCATGGGCATACCTACGTTCTGAAGTGTACACTTATTTTAGACGTGACTGCTTTTCTATATCGCTTCGCTAGCTATTGTCGCGCGTCGTTTTCGATTGGTGCCGACACCAAAGATTGCCAATTTGCGATTCCCCCATGGCGCGACGCCGTGTTTCTTTTAGGACACAGACTACTGGTTGCTAGATCGTGTTTACAGCTCATTTCAATTCAGTTCAGTAGCATTTATTACGGCGCCGAACATGGTATTTGACTATCAGCCTCATCTCAAAACACAGTCCGGCATTTCTTTGAGCGTTTCTATCGCTGCGAATTCGATGGCGCCTTATCACACGAATCCTGTGAGAGATGCATGCATACATTTTTGAATTTCTTGGTAAACATAATTAACTTCTACCGAGATATCCAAAAAATGTATGAGATCCCCTCGAAAATCGGGTAATAATGTTGCCACCGAAATCACGGCGGTAGAAACTATAGAAGAAATGCTCAGTCGCTCGACGAGATATGGAGAGAGAGCTATGCTTGAGTTTTCTCTACACTATCGAATCGGAAATGGGGAAATCCAATAGTTGAACTAAAGTCACCGGCATAGTCCTCTGAATTAGCAAGCTCAAGTTGCAATGGGCAGGCCACATTGCACGCAGAGTTGATGTTCGATGGGGTTGAAGAAGAACGTACGACACAAGATGGACAGACGACCTTCTGGAGGTCATCGGATGCTGGAAGCAAATCGTTTCAAACTGTTATGGAGGTACAAAGAGGAGGTATAATATACCTCCTCTTTGTACCTCCAGTATATGTTAAGCAATGGACGTCTTATGGCTGAAATGATGATTATGATAAAGCGTGATATGTTGAAATGAGTCCTTGACTAAATAAATATTGCGTAAGTGTCTTGAATCAGCGCATTAGCGCGCTATCTAGAAATAAACAGTGATCTGAGCTCAAGAGAGCTCGCAAATTATGCGTTCACGATGTCACCGCAAATGCCTTGTAACCTTATGTATTAGGTTAGGTATGTTTTAGCCCAGTAACAAGCTGAATAGTATCTTAGGGTAAATTGATGGTTATCTTATTATGTGTGTTTCCTCTAGATTTAAGGACTCGGCCTAATTGGCAATGAATCTTGTGCAGGTAGTCGAGATCGGAATCCCAGTTACAATAAATTTTGTGAGCACGGGGTTGTTACAAGTTTAATTTAAATTTTATTTTATTTGGAGATCCGACAGGTGAGACATATAAAGTAGATAATAAAAATACGAAGTGCCAATTACATACAGAAAGTGACAGATAGGAGGTATGGTTTTTTTTAATGCGCTATTATTTTTCAAAACCAGTCCTCGCGAATGGTACGGGCGGCTGGCTTCATAACGCTAGTAAAAACTATATAGCTAAAGGTAAAATTGAAACTTCTAGGATGTATAATTACGCACTAACGCAACCAACCACACACACATAACCAAAATAATATTTTACTTCTTTTCTAGGATTGGTCGTTGTAAGTTGCAGGTATAAGTTTTGCTACGTGTTTTAATGTCATTCATTAAGTGCATTTCGGCGAGCGTTCTAGAAATGATGCCCCTGGCCACATTAAGGTTAATTGATGAGTAAATTGTATAAATAAATGAAGGGGCCACGGAAAAAACATGTCCATTGCTTAAAAAAATCAGGGAAAATGTACATCTTATTCTGTTAAAAGTAAGGTAGTTTTTTCTTCTGTGATTTGAATGTACTAGACATGTACACAAAAAAGTCGGCAAAAAAGTCTCCTTTACAGCTCACAAGTACAAACATCTTACCACGGATGCGCGATACACATAGAAACTCGGCTGCAACGAACGCTCATGCTGTCGCGTCACGCGACAGCATGACTGACAGCATGAACCGAGTTTCTATGTGTATCGCGCATCCGTGGTAAGATGTTTGCACTTGTGAGCTGTAAAGGAGACTTTTTGTCGACCTTTCCGTGGACCCTTCAAATAATACCAAGTAAGTATTATTAATAAAAAATACCACAATCGAGTGCCCATGCCCACGACATAAATCTCAAGTGAAGAAGGGTTCCGTACCATTATCAATTTATCATTAAAAAAATACAGTTAAATCAACCTACCTCAAAAACTATAAGAGATAATTTTAATCAAACCAAAAATCGTTGATACTTAGAGTTTGTTAATGTGCATAAAATATTTTTTTTATGTTATACAGCGTGGTTTAAAAAATATAGGTGGGGGACACATTTTTCAGACTTTGAGGGGTGATATCTCGAAAACGGTTCGCTTAAATAAAAATGTATAAACCTTTATATCATTTTTAAAGACCTTTCTATTGATATCCCACATGCTTAAATACATCGAAAAAAAAATCTATCCCACAGTTACACGTATAGAGGGCCCCAACCACAATATTTTTTTACACTATAGTATCATAATTCAGTAGCGGTTCATGCAACACATATCCTTACCATATTTTAATTTTGTAGCATTTATAGTTTCCGAGTAAATTGGCTGTGACAGACGGACATGACGAATCTATAAGGGTTCCGTTTTTGCCATTTTGTCTACGGAACCCTAACGACGATAAAATAATTACCTACACATTTTGTAATGACGGCAGCTTGTGGACTTCTTGCCGCTACCTGTCTGTTGTTAACTTAGGTACGGACAATAACTCTCGTTAAACAAAAACAAGATCTCCTGTAAAAAGAAAACATCTTGACAATTTACGCCCGCCAGCTGTCAGATATAATTTAAATTATTCAGCCCATTAGCCGTACCATGTGTTTTCAAATGGACAGTGTTGTTCCTAAGTGATCAAGCGACAAATGGTCAAAATGAGGAAATTGGCTCAAAAGATTACAAATTTGTACAAAGTTTTCACTGTGAACCTGTCAAACGTGTTTTAAACTACAGTTATACGTAACAAAATTCTGTAATCGTACTAGAAATAATTAACGTTTTTCCGCTTAATTCGTTATTATAATTAGCGTAATTTATTGCGTAGCAACGTTCTAAGCGACATTTATTTGACTCTTAATTCACTGTTTGTAGCACAATTGAGTAAGAAGATAGTGAGATAACAACGGATTAAGCGAAACGTTCATGTGAAGTTAATTCGATATTTAGGCACGTCATATTTTAGGCGCTCAATTCGTTTATACATTTAAAATGTATATTGACATATTTTGTACAGTCACCTATAGCGCTCCATTCTCTTTAACGTAACTGGCAGTTGCTTAGGCACTAAGATCTGTCGCTTAATTCGGGTAATACTCTCTCTCATAATAAGACTTTAGACATGATTTTTGCCTACAAAATTTGTCGAATACATTAATTGTTATACCGATATTCGACCTGCATTTAGGACTTATTTTTTTCGATCTTATCGCTTTGTTTGTAATCCCGTAGCTCAGTCCAAGTATTGGTTACGTTAGGTTTTACTCGATACGTAAACCCATTCTGTCGCACTTGTACTTATTATTATCGATACTTGAGAACTCATAGTACGGCTACAAAATGGCGACAGATAACAGGCTGAGATATAAACGGGATTGAATGGCCGTAATAAGCCAGTGGAATAGACCTTTAGAAATTATTTAAATGTCTCTCGAGAGTCTCGACGCTCGGCGTTCTATGAGCTTGATTGTTATTTTGATATCACTTGAAGTTGAATAAACTTATTGGTGCCTCGTATCACTTGGCCGTGTGGTTACGGCACATGCCACCACCCCCAACTATTCCCGTGGGTGTCGCGAGAGTCGACTAAGGGATTGAAGTGTCACTTGCCATTCTTTCAATGATTGCTGATGGGGAGCACGTCATCATAACGGATTACTGCGCCAATCCACTTGCCCGGCGAGGCGATTATGAGCATTTACCTCCCAATGCGTTTATATGCATATTTAATAAGATAGACCTACGTCCGGCAGTGGACTGAGATAGGCTGATGAAGCATGCATGTACGTATTATTTTCACGCAGTTTCTTGCTAGCGATATGGGTCTCAATTTTTCTAACGATTATTTATCATCGAAGGACTTTTATACTAGTTTTTACGTATAAAAGAGATCAATCAAACTGCCAAAAGTTACATTTATCAAGGGCAGGCATCTAGTCCTAAAGCAATCTAGTCTATCCAGGGATCATTTGGTAACTTTTTAAAGGATGGAAGTAGGTTATATCGAAATTTCAGTTTAACAAGTATAAGTTAGATTTTTAATTTTCTTGGTCTTCCGAAGACTTTACTACATAAAAATAGTAACCTACATTACTATAGAGGACGGGAAACGCAGGGTCACAGGCCAAGTTATATTATAGGTATATCTGGCCAAAAGAACTGAGTCCTAAGACTGCAAAGTAGTTATGGAATGCCTTTACATATCTTTATCTTTAATCATCGAAACAGCGAGATGCTACTTCCTGGTTTAATTTGATGTACGTAATGCCAACATTTCATTGCAAGTTTGAGACAAGTATTTTTCCTAACTAGTGCGGAAAAGTAAACTGTGCGCACGATTCGCGTGCGTTAATTTCTTTTTTTAAGGCACTTGTTATGAAAAAAGTCGTTCGATACACGTGTAAAAACTTATTTTTAACTCGGGTGATTGTCGCCCTCGTTTCACTAGGGCTCCCAACTATCACCCTCGCAGAAAAAAAATTTTTTGCACTTGCATCGAAATGTATTATTATTAGAAAAACTATCGTATAAAATGCACTTTTAAGATTTTTTTCTAAATACTACATAGGTACCTAATTAAAAGTTTTTTTTTTGTCTATTTGATGTCTGTCAATTAAGTGTAACAAGACAGTAACAAAATCGTATCCTAAAATGCGTTTATCATTGCGTCACGGTCAAAAAAGAGAATTTAAACATAATGTATTTCTCTCTTAAAATAGATTGAATTCGGCAAGCTTAAAATTTGCTAAAATGGCACTTTTCTGTTCCAAAGCAAGGTTAGAATTCCGCTGTTAAAAATGTTCCCTTTAATATATTATAAAATATAATATGAATAAATATACATATATCATGGGACATTCTTACACAAATCGACATAGGCCCACGGTATATTTGCAATCAAGGTTTGCACTGTGGATTCAATGAAAAACGATAATATAACATATAAATAAATAAATAATTATCTTGGGACATCTAACACAAATCGACCTAGAAATCTCGCTGCGGCAATTAAGTTAAATTGCAATTAACCATACTTGTACAGGTCACATATGACCTGTTCCGCAGTGAGCGTGTTAAGGCTTGTGATGTGGGTACTACGAATCTTAATTAAATTAAATTTATGTAATGAATCGGTTAATTAATTATAAATCAGAATTTGAATAATATTGTATAAATAATGTATCCAAGACATTGTGATAGAATTGTTGACATTTTTGTTTTTTATTTATTTTTGTTTTATTATCTTTGAAATGAATTTGAATGTATTGTAATTGTAAAATAATTTATTGTAACATTTCTGACAGTGTATGATTAATACCAATAAAGATCTATCTATCTATCTATTTACGCGACGATATATATAATAGATAGATACTTAATATAAAAAAAATATAAATAAATTTAAATATAAACTATAAATATGTCATTGCACATTGGGGGGTACCTTGTCGCGACTCTTTAGAATGCAAGCTAGAATGGACCTTATGTGAACACTTCAATGAAGTCCCCTTTTGAACACCGTGGCGGGTTGCCTTTCCGTGTGCACTGGCATAGATAAATAAATAAATACATAAATATGTAAATACTTTATGTTCAAGACAGTTTAAAATTGTAAAAAATGAGCGCTGTCTTGCCAACAAACTGCTTCTGCAGTTTGGCAAGTAAATGTAAGAACCTACTTTGTGTTAATATTAATATTTTTGGTAAATAAATTAAAAAAAAACTTAAATACATAGACAGCCATGACCAAGGAACAAATATTTGTGATAAATAAATACACAAATAATGCCCTCGCCGAGATTCGAACCCGGAACCTCCAGCTTCGTAGGCAGGGTCACTACCAACTAGGCTACGGAGGCTGACATATAATATTAAAAATACGTGTCGTTATGACGTTATCGTAATCCGATCACAATAAGTCAGGAATAGACGCAGAGTTACTTAAGCTTGGAAACCTAACATAGCCCGGAAGCAGGAATTACTTAATTATAATGCCTTTCACCGATTTCACAAAACGGTATTCTGAAATTAACTCAATGCTTTTGGTTAGACTACCCTATAGGGCTAGTTTAAGTTTAAATACTATAATTTGTTTCGTTTTTAACTCTAAGGCCACATTCCACGCAAGAGTGTAATGTAAGTGACCGATTTCTCGTGTGTTTATTTAGGTACTTATTGTGCGAATTGTACTGTTATTATTATAACTAGATACTGGTCAAATGATACTTATCTAGATTTAATATAACACTTAAATTTTGATCAAGTAAGATGGGCTAAGATGAAACAGTGTTTTTAGTACAGATGGTGCCTTTTTAGGCTCTAGTGCGAGAAGTGGGTCATATTACGTCAGGTCCAAATTTGGAAGCGCCATCTGTACCTACTAAAAAACGTCGTACGAGACACGTGCAAAAACGAAATTCGTAACTCGTGTTTTAAAACATTGCCCTTGGTTTCGTATTTCATGTTTTTCACACTTGTGTCGTAATGTACTATTTTAATGGGCTAAGACAAAATGCTACCAGCAGACGCTGTGCCAGAAGGAGGACTTTTTCTGAAAACCGGTTCATCTTACCCCACCTTACCTTAAATAAACAGACAATAAAAATTAAATAAATAAATAAAAATAAATATCTTGGGACATCTTTCACAAATCAACTTAGTCCCACGGTAAGCTCAATTAAGGCTTGTGATGTGGGTACCAGGCGACGATATATATAATAGATAGATTCACATAGATACTTAAATACATAGACAGCCAAGACCAAGGAACAAATATTTGTGATAAATAAATACACAAATATGAGTAATGCCCTCGCCGGAATTCGAACCCGGAACCTTCAGCTTCGTAGGCAGGGTCACTACCAACTAGGCTACGGAGGCTGACAATGGTCACTTTCATTACAGTTACACGGATTTACCCTCTTTAATCTGAGAACGCGCGTGGTGTTTTTTAATGAGCCGCAAAATCTTCTTACAAAACGCTTTCTTAACTTTTTAACTGCCCTACATTACAGGAAAATTTGTCTTCAGAAAGTTTTGACTGAGCTTATTTATCCCATCCCGCTTGAGATGATTCAAGAACGCTTTAGACACTTCAAATACGTCAGCCACATCAGGGTGCTTAGCCAAGTTGCCAATCGCTAGCGCTTAGTCGGCAATCGTAAGCGAAAGGTAGCTAACATGAAAGAGTGACAGAGAGGGAAAACTACGATACGCTACCAAGCGCTAGCGATTGGCAACTTGGCTAAGCATCCAGTCATCCTACTAATATTAATACAAAAGTTTGTTCTGTACGTTAACACTTGAATAAAATTTTCTGATTGAAGGGTTCAAAAATCCAGCTTTCTATGTATGTCAAAATACATGTAGAGCTACAGAAATAATTAAAATCAGCCTCCGTAGCCTAGGCCTAGTTAGTAGTACCCCTACCTACAAAGTTGGAGGTTTCGGAGTCGAATCCCGACGAGGATGTTATTTATGTATTTATTTATCACAAATATTTGTTCTTTGGTCATGGTCATGTCTGTCTAATTGTCTATGTATGTAAGTATCTACGTGTACCTATTATATTTATATCGTCGCTTGGTACCCATATTAGAAGCCTTAATTGAGCTTTCTGTGGGAGTAGATCAATCACGCTTTTAGTTGCTGTTTCGACTCGGTATATAAAAAAAAATCTGATGCACTTGTATTTCTTTTTTACGCTAGATTTTAATGTATACATCAAAAATTGAAAACAAAACATCATCTCATACAAAAATCACAACTGTGTCACGTTTTTTAGGGACACAAAATAAGACAACGAAAAGAATTTTGACCCTTTACGAAGGTGACTAGACTTGCACTTTCTGGCCACCTCTTTTAATAACAAAGTTAGTAAAATACGGGAAGTCCATTTAATCATTTTCTAACCGTACTGATGTCAGTATGGACTTGTTGATCTCAATACAAATAGGTCAAATATGGTCAAGAAAAGTTAAGTTTCCAAGTAACGAATGCCAAGGAGGTCGATTAGAAAACTTCGCGGCAGTTCTCTGGTATTAAGCCACTTTGCACTTACGTATAGTTTACAGGAAAACCTGTAAGAAGTTTGTACCTAACCGGTCTATCATATCCTATAAGTCTACGAGTATCATAACCTATACGTATAAGAAAATATTTTAAAATATCATAGAAAATCTTAATAATTCGCGAACACGCAAATCTAACTTACACTTGGCCTTTTTTTATTTAAAAAAAATCGATATTAGAGAACGTGTATTAGTGACGTATGACATAATTCTCTTGTATGGCTCGGCCTTAAGATAGGCGCAATTAATACAACATCTAAAAAAATCAACGCTCATAAGCCGTGACGACGTTACACTAAATAATTAATAATTATAATACCGTAAAATGAAATATCGACTTAATTAAATTTGTTAGACGTTTATTCTCCAACATTGGAACGCAGTTGCCCAAATATTTGGTTTAAAGAATTTTCCTTGAAATTAAAAAACATCTTGAACCTTTGAAGTGTCCGCAGTATTTGTTTCTTTTTAATGTTCCGCACGTATTTCACAAAAAAATAAGATCACAAATATTAAATTGGTAATTTCTGTAAGGGATCGATCGATTGCAAAAACATTGTAGGTTTTACAATTATAACTAACGTGAGACTCGAACATATTTAAATATTTATCAAACGGGTTACTCACGTAATTTAAGTCGACAATTGCTCGACATGTTTCGATTCCTTTAGAGGATCCTCATGGAGTACCCGCGACCAAAGCCCGACGTGTACTGCGTGATTGAAATTACGTGAGTAACCCGTTTGATAAATATTTAAACATTGTAGGTACATAGTTAAACAAAAATCACGACTGCTCAATTGGGTTACGGAAGTTAGTCACACGAACTAATGTGGTATTCTGTCCAACAACCTTCAGCAGTAGTAAATCGGGGCAAATTTAAAAGATAGACTCGATTCATTCAACACTCATAGAAACGTTGATTTCTGCCAGCCTCCATAGCCTAGCTAGAGGGTAGTGACCCTGACTACGAAGATGGAGGTTCCGGGTTCGAATCCCGGCGAGGGCATTATTTGTATATTTATTTATTACAAATATTTGTTCCTTGGTCATGGCTGTCTATGTATTTAAGTATCTATATGTATCTATCTATTATATATATCGTCGCCTGTACCCACATCACAAGCCTTAATTGAGCTTACTGTGGGACTTGGTTGATTTGTGTAAGATGTCTCAAGATATTTATTATTATTATATTTAATAATCATTTCATTCTGAACAATTAAATGCTAGTTACGTTACCTTTTTTTATAAAAGCTTATAGAATCAGCTTCAACCCATTTCCAATCTTTTTTAAAATAAACCGCTTTTAGTTTAAATTCATGCTCGCATGTTAAATACGAGGAATTCTCTGGGGTCTTCAATAACTCCCGAGCGATACCGTCGGTTAATTAAGAATATCATACCTAATTAGCACGTAATTTGTTCATGTAAATAAACGGTACATTTTGAAACATGTTGAAAATGTATGACCTCTGTTTAAATGCTTCTCTTTATGCATTAGTACTTATGAGTACTAGCATATTGTACATTAGTATAGTAAACAGAAACATCGGATCTTTCGTGCTTTAATTGTAACTACAATTGCTGAGTATACTGGTATCAAATACCTTAACAAATACGTACATTTTAGCTTTGTCCAATGGATAAGGACAACCTGTATGTAGATGGTATGAAAACCACTTTTCGACACGTCTAGATCCGAATTTAGACTTTACGCGTAGCACGCGCGTCCCTTTTGCACTTTTGTGCGTAGCTGAAGCTATGCTCGCCAGTGGGTGACAGAAGGCTTAAATGGAGCATTCCATGGGCTGTCCCGTACAAACGCGTGTATATTTCGATAATTTGAGTTTTCTTCCGAGTTATTAGTTATTACATATATTTTTGAGTCATATTTGACTCCTCTAGTCACGAAAGGGAACTTTGATAAGCCCACAATTTTGAGAAAAACCGTGTTCGTACGGGACATCGGTGGACTTTTTCGTGGAATGCACCAAATGATGATGATGACCGTAAGACACGTTTCAGTGACACCCTGTCAGTCTGAAGAGTCAAAGTCAAAGTGGTATTTTCGTTTTAGACTCCTTATTAACCTGCCCACATTTTTGTAGCAGAATGTTTCATAATTTTTTATTAATGCACAGGCAGCTTATAGCTAATACGTGCATATCAATGTGCACTAAAATTAGGCGGTTGAAACGCTCAGATATTCAACCATTAATGAGGCGTCTCGAACATTCGGGGAAATACCCAAAGGAACATAACCACCAGGGTACATTTAGTTCTCATACTTTAAAAATGCATCCCGGCACTTGAAAATTATGAGTAACCTTATCTTGGCAGCAAAATGCAGACCTTGTTGGCATTTTCTACTTAATGAGGTAATATATCACAGAAAATGTTACAGAAGCTTTTGCGTGCAACGTGGCATCTAAGGAATAAAAGCTCGTATATTTTATTATACGTAGGTATAAGCATTAAAATTTTAACATAAAAAAAAGATAAGCCAGTCTTCATTATTAGCCCGCAATTCCCTAATATCTCAAGGGAGGCTTTGGCTATCTACGTTCCGTTTTACTTCGCTTGTTTCTATTTTGTCATCATTATCTTTTACATGGATAAACAAATTACATTCCTTTAGACTTTATAAAAAGCCAAGAAAGCGACCAATATCAAGTTTATGGTTTTTTATATTTATTTGATTGAAAATAAGTGTCCAATATTTATTTATAATTGAAGTACTTAAGTAACTAAACATTATAAATTTAAGTAATCCCACAATGATGTGCGAATTGCCAAATTGAGATATTCCGTAAACTAGAATTCTTACAGAATACATCAGTTCAAATACCTATAAGTTTAGCTTTGTAGTTACACAATATTTACGAATGCTAGCATTACGGCTACGCGGCAATACAGCTACGCGGTATTACACTATCCCCAACGATATATTATTTATTATTCGAATAAACTACACAGCATAACATTTAAAACCCAGAGCACTGCGAAAGCTGCAAAATATAATGCTTAAAAACTAATTCAATTTAGGCGACGTGACATAACGAGTGTAACGATATGCCTTCGTTTCGTTGCGTCATGTGACCTCTCAATAGGCCTAGGCAAACATTCTGCAATCGTATAAGATACGCGATAAGTCACGTGACCATAATAATGTATGGAAATTGTCACGTGTATTTTCGTTCGAACCTGTCAGTCTCATACATTTATTGCTTATCGCTTGTCGTAGACTGCATACCTAATAGCATCTTGGCTATGGCTAGGCCTAAACGTATATTGGTGTAAATCCGTAAGGTCTTAACTTTGTACAAATTATCTTATACATCATCATCATATCAGCCGAAAGACGTCCACTGCTGAACATAAGCCTCCCCCAAAGATTGCCACAATGACCGGTCCTGCACCACCTGCATCCAGAGGACTCCTGCGACCAGGTCATCAGTTGGTCTCCAAATGTGTTAGCTTATCCATAAGCTCGATAATAAATATTTTGAATAAATATTTCAAATTAGCATGTTTGCATTATTTCCTATAAAAAAGCACCTAATCCTGTGGTAGGTACAAGTATATTAAGTTACATAGCCATTACTTACATTGACCCTGTTGACTGAATAAAACACTGAACTCGAGAGTCGACTAACTTAATTCCGATAGTTTTAGTTTGGATGGGAATCCTTTGTGTTGTCACTCGTACGACGAGTAAGGTTAGACTTTATTTTCCTAGTAATTAGGTTAACTACCTGATGACCTGGTGGAGGTCGCAGGAGTCCGCTGGATGCGGGTGGCGCAGTACCGGTCATTGTGACAATCTTTGGGGGAGGCCTAAGCTTAACAGTGGACATCTTTCAGCTGATATAATATTGATGATGAATTAGGTTTAAGGATATTCAGCTTACCTTTGTCTTTACACCGAGGTTTAAGTATAAGTAGGTATATGTAGATGCAATACGGGAGCAGAGCGCATATTTTTGTAGGCAAAATGTATCACTTTTGCCAGAAAACCCTTGAAAAGAATGATTCCAATAATTCTAAGAAGGCTCTGGACTTAGGTGTCATCTGAGTAGCAATGTACAAGTTGGAGAACATTCTCAAAATGACGGGAATATACTCGGAAATTTCCGAGAATTTTCATCAGAATTTAAGAGTAAGTTCTCATTGAGAATGTTTCCATGAGAACTTATAAAAAAATGTTATGAAGGTTATTGTATGTCACATCACACATGTCATCACATCACATCATCAGCCTATGATAGTCCACTGCTGGACGTAGGCCTCTCCTATTAACTATGCCTATAGACGCATTAGGAGGTAAATGCCCAAAATCGCCACGCTGGGCAAGCGGATTGGCGATCGCAGTAATGTGTCCACTATGATGACGCTGCTGCCCATCATCAATCTTTTATCAAATAATAGTCAGTGACACTTCAATCCCTTAGTCGACTCTTACGACACCCGCAGGAGGAGTTGGGGTGGTGACAAATGTATTCTTACTGCCGTCACCACACGGCAAACAAATTGCATGTCACAATTGAATAAACAAGGCGTAAAAATATACTTTAAAAGGCATGTATATACAACGGTTTTGGCATGATTAGATTGCTTGTAAAACATTGCCGAGAGCATTCTCTATAGAAATTTCGCAACTTATAAGACCTCTCCTCGGTACATTGATACATCTGAGTCAAATGTTTAAAATGCATGCAACGTACAAGCCGGCCTTTTAGGCCACCTGATGCTGCGGTCCCATACATAAATAATAATAGTATCCTAAAAACAAGTCTACACAAGCCACAGTATAGGTGCTAAATGCTACTAACATAACTGTATGTTAGTAGTATTTAGTAAAGATGGTAAATAATTCAGAATGCATTGAATGAAGCAGACGGGGCTCGTCTGCTGCTCCGGAGACTATACTTGCTAGACTCCCAAACAAGTAGCAAGTATGTCACTCATTGCTAGTACTAAGCAATCTAAGCATACTTATTTACAGCGTGCTTATAGATACTGGCACCCACTAGAAAAGTTGGGGTGCACGTTTGGTCCCTCAACGCTCCATAGGTACTGACCTATGGAGCGCTGACACGCCCCGCCTCTAATCGAAAGTGCGACCCCTCGCTACGGTGACCGCGCAGTTACCCTGTATGCTTAGCACATGATTGGTATGTCAGTATGTCGCCGCGAGATAGATTTTCCATCTTTTACTAACTATATGAATAAAAGAGGAATGGATAGTCTATAGAAACGTCCCACTTTGTCGTTTGCCATAAAGCCGCTTTGTCAGTTTATACAAGTTATAGTTGTAGTTTATATGAAAATACAAGGAAATCTCGTCTTTCCGGTAAGCGACAAAGTGGGACGTTTTACTAAAAACTAACACAAATGTGGACGCTATTATACTATGTCAAAATTATATTGGGATGAAATTATACATGTGGTCATTTTCATATAATTATACACTATTTCGCTGCAAAATTGCCATGTTTGCCTTTGCCACGATACCAGACTCAATATTTTTGATGTGTGTGATCTCCTATGATATTTATTTATTTGTGAAAATAAAAAAAACGGGTTTTACTGGATTTCCAGCCTTGTTGCAAGTTCATAAATCGTCGCGGGCCTGCTATACGGCCACATCTCAAAATATAATTGTGGTAAAAGTGACCATATTTTCGTGCAATACGGCCACATCTCTAACATTTGATTTTGAAATGTGGCCGTAAGGTACATTGGGTAAAGATGAAATGGCTTTGGTTTTTAAATGGGGTAAGACAAAATGCTATCAGCAGAAGCTGTGGCAGAAGGACGACTTGTCTTTCTCCATTCTGAAAACTGTCTCATTTTACCCCACGAACCTTTTTCTTATTCTTTATCAACAACCATGTAAAAAATAGCTTACGCCAAAACATTACACGTGGGATTATCTATAAGCTAACATAATTCTAGTAGTTATAACATTTTATGTCAAAAATAATGAAAAGGAAAAATTATAGGGTACAGTAGCAGGTATTAAGGTACAATGGTTAATTTTTCGTCTAAGTTGTGTCCATCTATCAGAAAAAAATTCGGCATTTTGAATCATAGCTAAAAAGTTATTAATTAGTTCTATAGCTCTGTGGGTGGGTGCGTTGGAAGTTTGATGGGTGCGGATGTGATATGGAATGGTAAGGAGGTCTCTAGGGCGGCGCACTCGGCGCCCCACTGCAGCTGTATAGTTGTTAGGGATGAGGATGGCTATGCGCTCGAGCACGGATGGGTTATCAATATAGTAGGCTCACGACGAAATATATGAACAGTCCACGAAAAGAACATGTCTAATCAATTCAAATTACAGAAGGAAAAAAAACACCTTGCTTTTAAAAGAATAAGGTGTGTATTTGCCCTGATTTTTTAAGCACTAGACATGTTTTTTCCGTGGACCCTTCATATATTTCATCGTGAGCCTGCTATAAGGTTCGTTAGGGTAAAATGAGATAGTTTTCAGAATGGCGAAAAACAAAAAGTCGTCTTTCTGCCACAGCTTGTGCTGGTAGCATTTTGTCTTATCCCATCCAAAAAACCATTTCATTTTTACCCAACGTACTTTACGGCCACATTGTCAGCTATGCTATTCTCTTATTCACACATTCGACGCTGCGTTCGTCAACGAGCTCGACGACGAGACAGCCTTCACTTCGACGTCGAGCGCAGCGCTGCGAAAAACGGTATTCACTAACGTAGAACAGCTCGTCGTCGAACTGTAGGCGGTAACTCTCGACGCAGTGTAGTTCCAACTCACGCCGTAATCGTCGCCGAGCGCTAGTGTCATTTAAAGTGCATTAGTGAATACCATTTTTAGGCTCGACGCTGCCGCAGCGCTGACACAGCGCTGATAGCAAGGCGGTTTCCTTAGTGAATAACACTGCAGGTGTCAACATATAAGTCAACGGCCGTGTCCAGGGTCACTATCACTACCAAGTAAGGTAGGCACGCGGATATTTTACATGAAACTCGTTAAAGTTTAAATTGCGGGTTGTCGTGACGGCTGGCTAAACGTGTCAAACAAGACTTGCATAAATTTGTAATTATTAGCACAAGTTGTTTGGGCGGCTGTGCTAGGCCTACGTGACTAGAGCTTTGCTTAAAATTGCTTCATGCCGATATTAAAATTATAACCTACCGATTTTATCGTTTAGGCGGAGGTCGTCATAAGTATTCTTAGTAAGTCCCTTTCGAGATACCTACGTCATGTTCGGTAGATGCCACTTTCTGAGGATGTCGTGTTCTGAGAAGGCCACTTTTGGAGAGCGACACGTTCTAATTACGTCACATTCTTATATCGCCCCATTCCTGATCAGGATCATTAGTTTCTTAGGAGTCAACTTGCGAAAACGCACAGGAGCGCCGTAAAATGCGAAAGTGACGTACTCCGAATGCGACAAACTCATCAGAAAGCGACGAACTCATAAAGTTGCGATATAAGAATGTGACGTAATTAGAACGTGTCGCTCTCCGAAAGCGGCCTTCTCAGAACATGACATCCTCAGAAAATGGCATCTACCGAACATGACCTATCTCGAAAGGGACTTACTAAGAATATGACGACCTCCGCCTAAACAGATTTTATGCGTCGCGTCAAAGTCAAAGGCAAAGTATTCTTTATTCAACTAAGCTCAGCAATGAGCGCGTTTGAATCTTTGAACTAAATAGCAAATGAGAAAAAATCTACTTCCGGTTTTAACCCTACACCACGGACTCTGAGTAGAATCCGGCAAGAAGCTCAGTGGGACTTATTTTTTTAGTAATAATATCATAATATAATATAGCTAACATATGTATTAAATGAAAACAAAACAAATTTTAAATGATTTAATATAAATGCAGATATAGTACAATAACTAGATATTTGTTCCTCGGTCGTGACTGTCTATATACTTAAGTAGGTATATAGAATATACATATATATCGTCGCTTGGTACCCATATCACAAGCTTTAATTGAACTTATCGAGGGACTAAGTCGATTTGTGTAAGATGTCCCAAGATAATATTTTTTTAACTTTTACCTTACCGTTTAGTCGATGTCGATACGTAAAGCAATCTAGCTCTACAGAAAAAAACACAATCATATTGATGTATCGGAGCGTTACGATCGATACGTATCGATAAACGCTAACGGTTAAAGGATACTTCTCAACTCATTGTACGGCTACTGCGTCCCTACCGCTGACTTTGAAATCCGCAAATTTCGAGTATTTGTCTCTGTTACTCTAATGACACCTTCGTTGGAGTGACAGAGACAAATTCTCTAAATTAAGAATTTAGATGTTCGCGGCCTGCAACTGCATACCTGGCCAAGATTCCGTTTGGCAATCGTATACGATAAGATAAGCGATAAGTCACGTGGCCACAAAAATGTATGAAAATGGTCACGTGACTTTTCGTTTGAATCTGTCATTCTCATACATTTATTACTTTTCATCACACTTGCTTTCTAAGCGCGCCATTGTTTGCATGTATCGCGGAATATATAGAAAAGTAAAATTCCCTAGGGAGTTAATAATAGAAATTTAAGTACGTCATTTATTGATATTTTGTCTTAAAACAATTTTTTTGTCCGCAAGTATGACGAAAAACTGTATGCATCACGGTCGGTAAGCGGAATACAAACTTGAGTCATTAAAAGCCTTCCGCCTACGGCGTCGGGCTACTAATATTCTCGTTAGTAATATCGTACTTACCTCCTTAGATGCACAATACAACTTGTACTATATCGCTTATCGTGCAGAATGGGATATTGCTGAAATAGAACGTTCGAAACTCCGAAGCCGTTGGAACACGCCGTTTGCTAATCAAACAAACAACGTCTCGTAATTTGACTCGTAGCTGTTTACCGGCTCGTTATTACACAGGGTGGTACAATTGAATAACTAAATAAATAAATGTCTTGGGACATTTTACAAAAATCAACCTAGGCCCACGATAAGCTCAATTAAATCTTGCGATGTGAGTACCAAGCGATAGCCAGCCACAACCAAGAAAAAAAATTGTAGGTTCATTATACACAATTAATGCCCTCGCCGGGATTCGAACCGTATTACTATAAAAAAGCAGAGAGTTTATTACAAGTGATACGTCTAGGCTTCTCATAGTATATTTAATTTCACGCCGTTTTAGTAGCATGGCTTTGGTATACTTTAAAACGTTGAGGTTATCAGACGAACTTCATTGAATTATCCCTTGGTAAAACAATTTTATTTGCAGATATTTCTTGTCGGAGCAAAATGTTTTCATTTCTAAAAATAATTATGTCAAACATCAAGGACTGGAATCTTCCTAGAGATTTTTTTAAATGTTTTGACGCGGAAAATACCTTAGCATATAGGGTAATAACGAAAGTAAAAATTCTAAAAATAATTTAGAAAAAAGTTAAAAACAAATTTGCAATTTTCTATCTTAGAAAAATAAATTAGCATACCTCAAAGTTTTCATTTCCCGTGGCCTACTTTTTTCCACTCTGTATATAAACTGTGTGAACGAATTAGGTCGCAACAGACAAGTTTCTAAAGGTTTAGTACGTTGCATACTTAATTACTTTTATGACGTCATCTACGAACAAATAAAGCATGGAAGTCGCACGCCACACTAAATTGCCTTTAAAAAATTATAAATAAGGCCAAGATTGTGTTCTGAAAGTTTTAGGTTTTTTTTACTGGCGCGTTTAATGGGTCGAAACATGTCGAGCCATCATGGACCTAAATTACGTGAGTAATCCGAAAATATTGTTAATGTTTGAATCCTACGTTAGTCATCATTCTAAAATTCAAAATATGATTTCATTAAAATAGTATGTTGGCGAACGAGGCTACGAGTAATTAATTTAGTGATAGTGCTCAACTAAATGTACGAATTTAATAGCACGAAACTAATAACTGATATAATAACATTGATTTGATCTCTTAATAAGTTTTCCAATCAGTAGTTAATAAGCTTATTTATACTCGTATAATATTTCGCTCATTTAATTTAAGCGAATTCTTGAAGAAATAAATCTCATCTCGTATACTTAACATCTAGTATCGTAATATTGATACAAAAATAATTAAGTACCTATTACTTCTATTTACTTAGCGTTTGATACGCCCTGAGAAATTTAATTTCTACATCAGTGGGAATACCTAAAATATTTTACTTGCTCTTTACTTCTAGTTATTTATAATATTCTTATAAAAACGAAAGAAAAGTAATTATAACAGTTTTTATTTATTTAACTTGATTAATGAGGCGTTACTTAAAATTAAACGTACTGAATAAAATTATGTTGTAAAAGTGAAAAAACAAAGATATTCATTCGTTAATAATTCATAGTATTCTATTGGACGGCCTCCGTAGCTCTTCCAGTAGAGACCCTGCTTACGAAGCTGGAGGTTCCGGGTTCGAGTCCTGGCGAGGACATTTATTTGTGATATCATAAATATTCGTGACTTGGTCATGGTTGGACATTTAAGTATTTATACCTATCTACCTATTACTATTACACAGGGTATCCTTAGAGAAGTGATCAGTTTTATATATTTTTTAACTCCAATAACAACTATTAATTGAATTCCCCGGGTTTCGTTAAAAACAGACAACTTTTTAATTTTAAAAATCTTAATAAGCCGTTTTAGCATCCTGAACCCACCATTAAAAGATAAAAAAATTGGTCTGTTCTAAAAGAGACCCGGGGCATTTAGTTGTAAGTGGAATATAATAAATGTAAAACTGTTCCCGTTTTCAAGGTCAACCTGTATAAAATGACACAGAAGAACATTGTAAAAGAGCCTATTACAATATAAAGACGATGAAAAATCGAGAAACCAATTTTTATTGTCAGTAAAAAGTAACGACACAATATTGATTCAAGATAACTCTTTTCAGACCCTTTTGTAGTCTCCGTCCATTACTCTGGGGTTTTGTGGTTATTATTTGATTCAAGTTATATGTAACATATGTACTTTGCAACATATCGGAGTCCTCATAAAACCTTTCGCGTAAGGGTCTTATTTAGAATACGTGACTTTGTATTTTTATTTCAAGACCTTTATTTTAAATTAGAATAATAGGTACACTTGAGACCTAGTTATCTCAGGTATTCGATTGATAAATGGATGAACTCGGTAGATAGAAACAAACACAGGTATTTATTTGAATAACATGAATTTTATTTCAATCGTTTTTATGATGTATTTTGGTACACCGAACCAATACTAATAAAGCATGAGTCCTCATCATATCAGCCGAAAGACGTCTACTGCTGAACATAATCCCCAAAGATTACTACAACGATCGGTCCTGTGCCACTCGCATCCAGCGGATTCTCGTGACCTTCACTAGGCCATCAGTCCATCTTGTGGGGGAGATGGATGCTAGCGGTAGGCTAGTTGTGTTAAGCTATATAGTTAGTTAGTTTTAAATTTACATGTTATATTATAGTAACATGTGATATACAGAATGATCAATCCAAATGGGTCAGTATGGAGGTTTTGGAAACCATAACAGATAGCGAAATCTTGTCTTAGGAACCATGAGATCAATTTTAGTAATAATTCAAATGAGGCTACACCTCTTTTACGCCATTCCGGTCTCATAGACGCTAACTCCTTCCAAGACTGACGAAATGTCACACGCTTTAAGGTTGCGCTTTAGTAAGTCTCTGACGTCCCTGTAGAATTACATGTATAGATCATCATCATCAGCCTATGATAGTCCACTGCTGGACGTAGGCCTCTCCTATTAACTATGCGTATAGACGCATTAGGAGGTAATTGCCCATAATCGCCACGCTGGGCAAGCGGATTGACGATCGCAGTAATGTGTCCGCAATTATGACGCTGCTGCCCATCATTAATCTTTTATCAAATAATGGTTAGTGACACTTCAATCCCTTAGTCGACTCTTACGACACCCGCTGGAGGAGTTGGGGTGGTGACAAATGTATTCTTACTGCCGTCACCACACGGCAATGTATAGATACTAGTTTCAAATGTACGTATTGTTACAGCCGCAGTGGTGGTAGCCTTCTTCGTGTGCTGGGCCCCGTTCCACATCCAACGCGTGTTCTACGTGTATGGCCGCCAGCATCCCAAGTACGAGCTCATCAATGAACACCTCTTCAACATCGCTGGGGCCCTGTACTACGTATCTGCGACCGTCAACCCGATATTGTACAACGTTATGAGTGGAAGGTCAGTGTAGTACATTATACCTTGTATGCTAAAACCAAGAAGCTTATAATGGCTTATGATGGTCATGCGTTTCCCTTTATTACACATTATCAATATTACGATACTAGTTAGATATTAACCCCCATATTCATAAACGTCTGCTAACTTAACAAGCCGCTAAATATTGTTTGTCCTTTTTGCTCTTATGGACACATTGTCAGGACCAAAAGGGACAAACAATTATCAGCGGTTTGTTAAGTTAGCAGACGTTTATGAATAAGGGGCTAAGAGTTTTGAATCAAATAATGCTCACCAATTGGCTAAAAATCAGCATCGCATTCCTCGATTTCAATAAAAGCTAGTATCATGGTAGCACCCTGTATAAATAAATCAGGACATCATTTGGAACATATACGCCGATAAATCATTGATCACTACGTACACATACTAACATAATAAATAATAGGTACTGGTATAGGTACAGTCGCCATCAGATAATATATCGTGCTCCAAGGGTGTTCACAAATATCGAAGCAGGCCTCTATTGTCATGGTGATAGAGTACATGTTCAGATATTTTTGGTTTATTTTTTTACCGAACATTAAATGTTTGAATTTCAAGCGGATTTTTACTGACAAGATTGTTTGCCGGATTCATTTCAATCTTTATTCGTCCTCGTGGGCACCTTGTGTAAGTGTCGAGTATCCTCCTGGAGTTCTAATAGCTGTCTGATATTCTATATTTGGGTAAACACCCTCTCGCAAAGCCAAATTTCACCTAGCTAATAGCTATTATTCAGGGTTAAACATGAGGGTGGGCAGGGTGGACATTTGGGGTTTATGTTTTTGTATTTTTTGGGTTTAGGATATCCAAAAGGATTCTTAAGACAAATAATGGAATAATTTAAATTACCTCTTCAAATTGAAGTAATGTTATTAACGCCAATTTTGTCATTTCGTGTAAAATTAAATGATATTTATTACATTTACCGTTTTATATAGCTTAAAATAATCGTTATCATTTCCGAAAATCACGCCACAATTTATTTTTTAAATCTTGACTATTTCTAAGTAATTGTGGGGTATTCAATTGTTAGTTGTTTATAGAGTTAGAAAAATGTATTACTGTTCACGATTCATCTTTCATCCTGTATATTAGAATAAATATTATTAGGTACATTTTAGGACACCTACAGAATATATTTGCACTGCTATACTCGTAAATAAATGTGTTTTAATGAAGCAACATTTTCTTGTATCCAGCAATTAGTATATTTTTAAATACAACCACGTTCCCTTATTTATTTCATCATCCGTTATTAAATTTAATTGCCATATATTTATTTGGGTCAAGGATTCCCAAGGGATATATTTACGTAGGTATTTATTATTTTCATGGAAAATATGGAGCACCGCCATAGTTATTAACTTTTTAATCTGGATGTTTTTCTTTCTAATACAAAGAAAATCCTCTTAAATATCTTTCTCTTATTGTCTTTTTGGCGTAAGTATATAATGTTATAAATATTAGATGTCATTATACCAAAGAAAAACGACCAAGATCACCTAATGTCCGGAATGGGGATCGAATCCACGTACCTACTCAGCTTTCGCGGCTGATGCCTGTACCCCTCCGCCACTCGGTCTTAGCAACCACCGGTCAAATTTCTCGGGTATATGCAATCCCTTACAAGGCTAGGCGCCTTAGATTTGATAATGTTATTATAAGTATACAGTTGTGACAATTGTATTAAATTTACAATTGTTACAAAAAATACGACAATTGTAGCTAAATCCCGAAACAGTTCGAACCTCATGTCAAGAATTAACAAAAATGATTCTAAGCTTAAGTAAAAAGAAGTTTACTAACGATCAGATAACAGTATTATTAATAATAATAATTTTATTTTGGTGTCAGGCGGCAAACAAGTACATGGATCTTCAGATAGTAAGCGGAACCCATAGCCTACGGAGGCCTGTGACGTCAGTAGCAGTGATATTTTACAATTGTCGCACCTGCTAACATCGTAAAATAGGGGCCTGTTGGCTTACAGCGAATTTCGGAGTTCGCCGGGGATTTGTCTCTGTCACACCAACGAAGGCGTCAAAAGAGTGACAGAAACAAATCCCCGAAATTTGCGAACTTCGGAGTTCGCGGTATCATCATCAGCTTATGATAGTCCACTTCTGGACGTAGGCCTCTTCATTAACTTTGCGTATAGATGCATTAGGAGGTAAATGCCCATAATCGCCACGCTGAGCAAGCGGATTGGCGATCGCAGTAATGTGTCCACTATGATGACGCTGCTGCCCATCACCAATCTTTTATCAAACAATGGTCAGTGACACTTCAATCCCTTAGTCGACTCTTACGACACCCGAAGGAGGAGTTGGGGTGGTGACAAATGTATTCTTACTACCGTCACCACACGGCTAAAATAACGCGGATCAAAGTCCCCGGTAATGCCGCTGGTATTCAATATCCAGCAAAATCACTATTCGTGGCATCTCCAGTATTTTCTCAATACGGTTAATCCCGATTCAAGGAGAAAAATTCGCTAGTAAAATTCTGTGAGCACGCTCGGTGACTAACGTTCTGGCCTACTACCGCGAAAATCGAAATTCGTAATTTCGAGGATTTTCCTCTGTCAGGCGTCATTAGAGTGAGAGAGACAAATCCTCGAAAACGAATTTCGTTTTTCGCTGTAGGGCGACTGTTCCCGATTCTTACACGTCAACGTCATTTTACTCAAGCGAAAGCATACCTATATGATGAAAGCGTTAGAAAATATAGTTCGAGTTTGTATGACAAATATCTTTATCTACTTACAAGAGGACAAATCCCGGCCAAATCTCAACGTCACTAAGGATCTTTTAGAATACCTACTGCAAAACTTGCGTATTCAGTGATCTGGAACTCACAAGTACTTTCATGTATTATTTTCCATGGGGCGTGAGAAATTAGACCATAACGGTAAAGCAATAAGGTTTACTTGATGCAACCATATTTTCCCGTGGATATTTTCTTATTTTCACCTAAGGAAAGGGTTTGGGAATTGATGGTCGTTACACATGAACATGAGCTATTTGTAACCTTTCTATTGTTGACTGTAAGAAATCGGGTTTTTTCCTCCTAAAAGTCGACACCATAAACGAGCGATTGATACGGTGACCAGATTTTGTTTTGAAATGTGAAGTATATGTCATTTTAACCCTTGACTACCTACGTCCTGTTTGAATCACACAACCACCTACCTGCGGTCCTGGAGACCGCTTCTTCTTATGGGACCTGATTTATTTACTTTGGCGTGACTGAAGGGGGTTTAAATATATTAAATATACTTTAAATAGTTTCAGGCATTTATTAACCAACAAGAATACAAAAATAATCAACATTTTGTATTTCAAACTTAACATATTTATTAACTTGTTGTATTTTCGATTACAAAACTTAGTATCCTTCAGGGTATGAGATTACAAAATTAAGAAACATAATATAAAGCTTTTCATTATAAAAAAATAAAATTGAGCAATCAAAAATGCTATTAAACTATCTGATTTGGTTACAAATAAGATATTTTTGTAAAATTACATGCTTTAGAAATAACCATTTTTGTCTGCCGTCGACACACAATTTGTTCGAACATTCACATTCCAAACAAGTTTCTAGTCCCGTGGAAGACGCTGATTATTTGCACGACGCTCTAAATAGGGTTTCACTAATTTTTCGGCTAGTTTCTTCATATTTTGAACCTTTTTTCAAAACTGTGTTCAAAATTTAAATAACTCAACCACCTACGTGCGGTCACTGAGACACCTACAAAATGTATCGTAACCACCTACATGCGGTA
>JALPQI010009242.1:0-38242 GCA_025490895.1 Thaumatotibia leucotreta
TATAAGCGGTGGTAGCTCAGTGGTTTAGAAGTTTGACTTTCAATCCGGAGGTCGTGGGTTCAAATCCTGGCTCGTACCAATGAGTTTTTCTGAAACTTATGTACGGAATATCAGACGATATTTACCATTAGCTTTCGGTGAAGGAAGACATCGTGAGGAAACTTGCATACATCCGCGAAGAAATTCAAAGGTGTATGTGAAGTTCCCAACCCGCTTAGGGCCAGCGTGGGGACTATAGCCCAATCCCTCTCATATATAGAGGAGGCCTGTGCCCAGCTCTGGGACATTATATAAGCTAAAATATTATAAATTATTAATATTATATATCTGCCATATTAAAATATCATTCCGAAATCTTCTTCAACACAATAATTATCATTTCCACCGCCACCCCTTGCAGTGTATACCAAAACCCAATTATTATTTACTCACTTTTAATGAAAATAATGGAATAATATGATAAGGCAAATGAAACTGTATTCCGTAAATAACAGACCAACAGTCTAGCTTCAAATTTAGATCAACATGTCACTAAGCCAAATGCTTTTGGGTGGCTGGCGATTCCGAAACTAAATAAGTCCAACTCTCGGAATAATTTAGCGTCTACCGTGGACAAAAGGAAAATCTTGCAGAAAAACTCACCATGTGCTTTTAAAAACGATAGATTTTATATGTTCCAATCATTCGTCTGGCTGTGGTAACGGCAGGAAGAATTTATGTGCCACCAAACTCATCTCGCAAATGTCGTAAGAGTAGACTAACGATTGAAGTATCACTGACCATTCTTCGATAGAAGATTGATGATGCGCAGCAGGGTCAACATAGTGGACACATTACTGCGATCGCCAATCCGCTTTTACAGCGTGGAGATTATGGACAATTACCTCCTAAGACGTCTTGACGCATAGTTAATAGGCTGATGACGTGAGAAGTACATATTTTGTTAGAAGGCTATAAAATAAATCATAGATTGATCTGATCGTTAGTACAAAATAGTAAACAATTACATATAGTCAATGGTAAACAAGTGACAAATCTAGAAAATTCAAGATAAGACAAGGTAATAAAACTATGAAAACGGATAAACTCGCGTATATTAACTAACTTTAACTTCATTCCTACGTTTCGATCACTTTACAGAATTCGTTTGTCATCCGCAGACCACGAACCCTCTGTAAATTATCCGTTTCCATAATTTTATTTCATGTACTGTAATCCTCGCGTTAACTGAAGCAAATATTATATAAGAAGGTCTTCCTTATTTAACATTATTTAGGTACGTGTGATATATTATTTACCTGCTTTTATGTACACATACTCGTAGACATTAAACAGGCCAATGACATGTTTAATGTTTAGGTTTGCAGTCTTGCTCTTTAAAAATAGTTTCCTGAGGCCTGTGCATCTTTTTGGAGCTCTCGCAACTTTGCCGTAAAAACAACACTGTAAGATAAGGTCTAATAGTTTAATTTATAGTACCTACATATTATTTGCACTTACGGTCGGTAAGCGGAATTCTAACTCGAGTCATAAAAGCCCTTCGCCTACGGTGTCGGGCTTCTAACACTCTTGTTAGTAATTCCGTGTTTACCTCCCTTGATGCATACAATGTTTTTCACCAGACTTGCCGACAAAAAATAAGTTTTAAGACATTATATTATTCAATGACGTACTGACATTTCTATTACTGGGGAAATTCACTTTTCTATTACTCCCGCTATGCACGCAAGCAATGGCGCGCTTAGACAGCAAGTGTGATGAAAAAGTTATTTCTTTCTGGTAACATCACAGGCCAAAATTTAACAAACTTTAAATATGAACTCCGCCAAATAAAACAACCGTCAAGTCTCATTCGCCACAAACCATTTCCATAACGAGAAGACACACTTGTACATATGAAAACATAACTCATGCCAGTAAAATATAACTGTCCAATGTTTCCCTGTGATATTTCCACTAACCCACATGTCACCTCTGCAGGAGCTGGCAGCGATATAATAATAATAATAATAATAATAATAATAAAGCTTTATTTAATTCCTTACAGTATTGATACAGCAGTAAAAGAATTATAACCTAGCATGCTATAATAACTTTGCGATTAAATAAATTAAATATTAAAATTAATTAATAATTACACTCATTATAGTTAAAACAATGGAACACAGCTACATGCGAATTAAAATTAATTGAAAAAATTCGGTTTAAATAGCAATATTGAAACAAATTAAGTAATTACTTTATAAATTTGAAATTAAAATATAATAATTGATAGAATTCTAATATAAAATAGACATTCGTGATTATTGACTGAATATAAAAAAATATAATTGAATTGAACATTATTAGCATGCATTCTTTAAATATGTAAAAACTAATTATACTGTGAGGACCCCCTTTGGGTAAAAGCCTCCTCCAATGAATGCCAGGTCTCTCTGTCTTTAGCTACGTCTAGCCATCCTTTTCCCGCTACCGTCTCTATTTCGTCTGCCCACCTGGCTCGTGGGCGACCTCTCGCTCTTTTTCCTCTGGGACCTGTGGGTCCGTTCCACTCTATTGCCCTTCTAGTCCATCTATCGTCATTGTATCTGGCTATATGGCCGGCCCACTTCCACTTTCTTTGAAGAGAAAATGTCAAAGCGTCCGTTACTTTGGTTTTATTGCGAATGTCGGTATTTTTGACTCTATCCTTTAATTTTATGTTCAGTAAGCTTCGTTCCATTTTTCTCTGTATGATCTGGATTTTGTTACGGGTCTTATGATCATAAGTCCATGTTTGGCAGCCATAGGTGAGGCAGGGCAAAATCTCTGAATCCATTATTATTTTTTTTGATGATAGCGGAAAGTTGTTGGATTTTAATATTTCTTTATGGCACCAATATTTCTTCCACGATAATGCAATTCTTCTGTCTAACTCTTCGGTGTTTCTCTCTTTTTTAAACGACACCTGTTTACCTAGGTAGACATACTTTTCCACATACTCGATAGGTGTATCGTTTATCACAATAGGCTTTTGGTGGTGGTTAGTCAAGATTTTTGTTTTATCCAGGTTCATCTCTAATCCGATTTTTATGCTGGCCTGTTGTAAGTCATCGATCATGAGCTGTATCTGGTATGAGCTCTCCGAAAACAAGATTATGTCGTCGGCAAACCTGAGGTGGCTTAGATATTTGCCGTTCATGAGAACGCCTCGGTTAGACCAGGGGAGGTTTTTCATAATGTGTTGCAAGACAGCGATAAATAATTTTGGCGAGATCGGATCCCCCTGTCTGACGCCTCTGTTTATATTTATTGTTTTACCTAGTCTGTCGAGTTTCACTTTACTTGTACTGGCGGTGTAGATATTTCTTAGGATGTTTATGTACTTCTCGTGTATGTTTTGTGTTTTCAATGCTTCCCAGATGCTATGGTGCGCTATAGAGTCAAAAGCTTTTTTATAATCTATAAACGCTAAATATAGAGGTCTGCGAAACTCTATAGCCGGCAGCGATATAGCCGAAACTAAATAACTACTAGAATAATTCATTAACGGACCAGACTGCTGCGGACAATGCCAGGTAAAGTTGTAGACAGACTGACCTTTGTTTGAAAATAAACGCTCGTTTAATTTCGTTTTAGGTACTGTAAGAGTTGTGTTAATGGAAAAGGTAGGTCCACATAAGCAGACACAGTTGGATTACATTTGTGTTATGGAACTGCAACGAGCGTGCGATGAAGACCGAAGCTTCGAAAGGAAATAGTATAAACCGAAGTTTTATTTCTTAGATATACTTTAAGTCATATTATTATATTTAAATAGAGAAGCCGTACTGTGGTGTACCATGATCTCTGAAATGCGATTCAGTTTATGTTCTGCTTATCAGCTTTTGACAGTTATTCTATGAAACTGACATCTTGATTCAGATAAGAACCTAAACTGAATCGCATTAGTAGATTGTGGTAGCCTCCCTGTACTTATATAGTTTTAAAAGGCCGTTATTGGTTTAGTTGGGAGTTCGAGCTGTTAAAGTTGCAGATTTTTGCTTAAATTGCGGCTATAGATATTGATTTTAATGTTGGACTCTCAGGTGTTTCACTCTGTCAGCCAACGTAAACAAAACTGTATTTTTTTGCAAATTATTCCTCTTTTACTTACAAAATAAAGTGCGATGCGCTCTTCATGGTTAAAATACAATAGGAATTTTAATAAAAGTGGAGAAATCAAATTTAATATTGATGGTTTACCAACTCGTCCTATTAATGCAAATACCGACTAAGTGACTTTTTCACGAAATCGTGTTTTTTACGCCTTTGGAATAAGAATTTCAAGGACTACAATCTAGTAAAACCCATGTTTTGATACGACTCTCCGTTCCAAAGATAGCTTTTAGATAAAGTCACTTAAACGTCATTTTACTGAAATATTCACTGCCAAAATCTGATATACATAACTTAATACAAAACTTTATGCTTTCTCCGCCAAGTAAAAACTGTTAATGGTACATAGTGTTTATTTGCATTTATACATTCCCATTTTAAGTTTTACCAAAAAATATTATATATACTTATTTGGTTTTAGCATGAAAATGATTCTATTAAATTATTTATTTTACGACAGGTTGAACACATTACATGCCTTTAGCATGTTTTTCCAGTAGATAATTGTTTCCAAACAACGCCAATATCATACTGCCAAAAAATTTAAAAGCGACTTAGTTGCTTTTGCTTGTAGTTCTATTTCAATATTGACGTAAATCTCTACAGGAGAAACCAATTATGTGCGCGTACGACTCACGCGCCGATGTCACAGGTTGTTGTTTCTCGTAATGTTTGTTAAAAAAATCGTATAAAAGACTATTTTAGCGCTAGTGTATAATAACCAGGGCCCGTAACTTTCATGCCGATGACATCAATTTGACGTCACGCTCCATTTAGGGTGATCCAAAATAGTTTTATTGTTAAATATTAATCATTAGTCGTCAATCATTTTAATCATGTACAATTAACTTCAAAAGTAGTCTGTTTACACGTGAAATAAATAATACCAACTTGATACGTGCTTTACGTTAAAGAGGAATTCCGTTTTCTACGTAATTATGGAAATGTGTTAACAATATCATTAAATAAAATGTATGTATGGAAACAAATCAAATAGATTTACTTATGGTTCACGTATCAAGTAGGTATTATTTATTTTACGTGTAAATATACTACTTTTGAAGCTATTTGTACATGATTAAAATGATTGATGACTAATGATTAATAATTATCAATAAAACTATTTCGGATCACCCTAAATGGAGCTTGACGTCAAATTGATGTCATCGGTATGAAAATTACGGGCCCTGATAATAACAATGAGTGCAAGGAGTAGAAAACTCGTTAGACTCGCCACGGGGAACAAGGAAACTGCCTTTGGTCCGTTTTCGTAATTATGGTTTCGTAGTTAGCTATATATAATCAATTTAAGAGCTCTGAGCTCTTGTCGGTGTAGCCATATGCAGCTGTCTCCACACTCCTCTGTCCTCAGCAGTCCTCTTCACCTCCTCATACGACATGACGCCCGCCTTCTCCTTTATTTGGTCAATGTATCTTATTCTTGGTCTTCCCCTTCCTCTCTTTCCATCCACTTTTCCTTCTATAATGTTCTTCAAAAAGTCATCATGTCGAATGAGATGGCCAACCATCTTGCCTCGTCTATTGTCTATTGTTGCCAATAATGTCCTCTCTTCTTGAACTCGCCTCAGCACTTCTTCATTTGTTAGTCTATCTGTCCACTTTATTCCCTCCATTCTGCGCCAGCACCACATCTCAAATGCCTCCAGCCTCTCTCTATCCCTTTGTGTCATAGTCCAGGTTTCGCTTCCATATAATGCAATACTCCATACATATGATTTAATAAACATTTTTCTGGTGCTTCTTGATATTTTTGATTTAACTCTTAATATATTTCTTTTTTCCTTAAATGCTTTCTTTGCCATCGAAATTCTAATCTTAATATCAGCTGTACATCTCGAATCTTCTGTGATTACACTCCCCAAGTATTTGAAACTATGAACTCTTTCAATAGCATTACCCTCCAATCGGATTTCTTCATTTAAAGTTTGATTTGTTAGCTACGTAAGAGGAATTATTTTTCGCCGTTTCGTAATTGATTACCAAAGCGGAATTTCTTTTCCGTTTTCGTAATTGCTTACTAATTCTTCTTTCGTAGTTAATTACCAAAACATATTTACTTTTCTTATTTCATAATTGATTACGAAAAAAGAATTTACTGCACTAGTTAATTTTCATAAACTGCCTGATACTGTTTTGAGATCTTTGTTCGTTTAGCCATTTTCTATAATATTTTTTAGTCGATAGATTTCCACTGCTACTGGACATAGGCCGCCCTCAGAGCATGCCTAAAAGATCGATCGTGAGTAGTCGGCATCCAATAGATCCCCGCTGAGGATTTTAAACAGAATAATATGGATTGCTTGTATAAACTGTGGCCATAAAATAAGTGTATTCCCGTTGCCAGAGAGGTTTTTTGGCCACCTTGTATATTGTTAATCTTTTGCTGGATGCTATGTCATAATTTGTCATGTTTTTTTTTCATAAGACAACTTTTATTTTATTGGGTAGGTACATATTAGGACTTTCAATACCGGAATCGCGGTATTGGTAATCTAAAAATACCGGTATTGAAAGTCCTAGTACATAATTATGTACCAACAAAAGAAAAAAGGCATCACTATGTTTTAATTATTTGGTACAAACTGTATTGAATTCATTGTATTCCATTTTGTGGAAATACAAAAAGCTATGAAAGTTCCGATTTCAATTATTTCATTTAGAATTTATTTAGCGTTAATGGTTTCATTAATCGCAAAACTGAATAAATGAATTACGAAACTCCAACAAATTCCATTTTGTAGACAACTCAGTTACTACCTGCAAAAACATATTTTATCCAAGGTAACTACGGAACTCAATTACTAAAAAGGAATTAATTCTCTTTTGATAATGAATTACCAAACAGTGAAACATAATCCTCGATTCGCAGCCAAATGACTGCGAAAAAAGAAAATAAATTCCTGTTTCGTAGTCAACTACGAAACAGATTACGAATGCAGAAATTAAATTCCGCTTTGGTAAGCAATTACGAAACGGTGAAAAATAATTCTTCTTACGTTGGTAACTACGAAACCATAATTACGAAAACGGACCAAAGGGAATTTGGCTTTATTTTTCCTAACAAAACTTTCAATAATGTATGACTACCGGTTATCAAGTGTACAAATACTACTTATATTATTACTGTTATGTGTAATTATAAAATGAAAAGTAACGTCCTTAGTCATACATTATGGTGTTATTTAGTTTCGGAGGCCTAGCTTTCGAGTTCGAGTTGGCAGAGTTGCTGAGCGAGCGTAGTAGATTTAGTAAGTATATGATGCGATTACTCGAAGACGCCTGAACCGTTTAGCATTTTTTTATTTTTATTTAAAGGTGTATAGGTTTGAGATATTGTTTTATAAATCTTAACGTAATCAGTTCAGTCGTTTATGAGATATCAACAAAAACTGGTGAAGTTCGTTGTTTTTTAATTTTTTTTATTTCGTGTTTTTCCCACAAAACCTAAAACTATGTATTATTAAGGGTTAGGAGACTTCCAAAAATGCTTTATTGTCAATAAAATACTGTGATTAGTGATGACAATTTGAAGATTTGAGACTTAAACGAAGACACTTCTAGATTTCCTACAGATAAAACCGATTGTGGATTTTTAGTAAATTTTGTAATAACTTAAAAATCTTAGACTTTTTTTTATCATATTGTGATTTATAAGAAACGTACATGTCAACCAAAGCTTAATCAAAGGAATATGTTGTTCTAGACGTATTGATAAGAGAAATAAACAAAAATATATTTCTACAGGAAAAAGCAACTAAGTTTGCGACTGTTTTATTAAAATCGCATTTTTATTGTCTATCAAATACAGACTGAATAATTTTCACGATTAAATAGTAAACTAGACAATATAGGCTATCAAATTCTAAATACAGATTGTACATATATTAATTTTTTTACGTAAAGATATACCTCCAAACATTAAAATCGCATTATCTCAAAATCACTTTTTTTTACTTAGTCGGTATTTGCAGTAATAGGACGAACTAGTCGCCAAACCATTCCTTATTTTCCTAACTAACTTCAATATCAAGCATATTTTAAGTGCTCCAAAACACAAATTACTGAAATAACTTCTATAACTTGCAAACGGGCGGTTATAATCAAAGTGGCCGCGCTGTGCACAGTTACAACAATACCTGAAACTGCGAACAGTTTGATAAACTAATTAACAACTGGACAGGCCAAATAAATTGCGTTCGCCGGCAAATTGAGCTCGCTGTCCCTATAACTTCTGTACCTACAATTGAATTTGTTAAAATGATTATTTCCATTTGCGTTTCAAGCTAGCTTTGAATAAAGAGTAACTTATGAAAATTTTCATTTTGTTATTTTATTTAAAAGTTTTATTCTAACAATTACATCGTTGTATTTTTAGTGAGGATTTTAAAATTCGGGTTTTAAACACAGTGTAATTTTTCGTTGTATCAACGCTGGTTTTTATATTCTTTATCTATTTAATGATATTTTATCGCAGAACTAATTGAAATACTGAAATTATAAAATAGTACATTCATTCAACTTTGATAGATACAGAAATCAATTAACGATTTTTGTAGTGGTATAACCAGAAGTAATGTTGTTAAGGTGGACTTTATGCCGTGACAATTAGGTGTACTATTAGTCAAGTGATAAAAGAACAAGAGTTCAGATAATTCAAATATATAACGCCTGAGATGTTGTAAAATGCACAAATCCACTACATACGCAATTCCTTACTCTACGGTAAAAGGTAATTTATCCAATACTTCAATCTCGAAAACTTTCAATATTTCCAATTATTTGAAACATGACATTATTTTAAAATCCTCAGTCATCATCATCATCAGCCTATGATAATCCACTGCTGGATACGTCCAGCCCCTCCTATTAACTATGTGCAATTGTGCATAGACGCCTTAGGAGATCAATGCCCATAATCCCCACGCTGGGCAAGCGGATTGGCGATCGCAGTAATGTGTCCACTATGATGACGCTGCTGCCCATCATCAATCTTTTAAATAATGGTCAGTGTCACTTCAATCCCTTAGTCGACTCTTACGACACCCGCAGGAGGAGTTGGGATGATAACAAATGTATTCTTACTGCCGTACACACGGCACAACCTCACCTCAACCTCAGTACTACGAGACATTCCTAAACACTCTTTCCCACAACTGATCAAATGAACGTTGTCCCAAAGATTTTCCACTCTTACTTCGTGAATGCCAAGGGGTTGAAAAAACACCCTGTACACTACCCTACTACCCTAATGGCTTATTTCCCCAACGGGCTGCTTACAAAGAAGCGCACTTACGTAGCTACGGATGGAATTACAATTCGGAGATACGGCCATATTTATAGGCTAAGTACAGCTATAAATACGTATACGAAAATGGACCTTATTACTGTGGGAAATGTGAAAGAATGGATACTTATTTATGAATGGTACTTTGTTGAATGGGGTTTAACCGTAAAATGTGTGACGTTGAAACTATGTCTATTATTATAAGCCTCGGTGAACATAGGTAGCATACGGCGTGTATTTTTAATATTTTAACAAACCGGAAATATTTAAATATAGATCAAACGAGTTACTCACGGCTTTGGTCGTGAGTACTCCATGATGAGGATCCTCGAAATGGATGGAAACATGTCGAGCCATTATCGACTAAAATGACGTGAGTTACCTGTTTGATCAATATTTAAGTAAATATGTTTGAGTCTCCCGTTAGTTATTATAAAAAAAAATCGGAAATAAATGTAGGTTTTAGTAGTATGAACCGATTTTGCTAGTTAGTCGCAACATTCGTTATCCCTAAAGCGTAATAAATTTATTGAACAGCAGATGTAATGAGAACACTAATTTAACGCATGAAAGAATCTCATAACTATTAATAGTTCGATTTTCTTGAACTCGGTCTTGACAAATCGTATTTTATGCCAATGGCATAAAAAACTATTTGCTAAAAGATGTTTTACCGAAAGAATTCGTTCTGCCTCTAAACTTGCGAGTTGTGACAAGCAAAGTTATTATGTAATTTCTGTGTAAAAAAATAAGTCAGGAATCTTCAATAAAACCCATCAATATTTTGTTTAGTAGGACCTTCACTAATTATTGTTAATAGAGTGGGGGATTTTTTCTTCTTTCAAACTATGCAACCATTGTCCTCTAGGTGATAAGACAGAATAAAAACAAAAAAAAATGTTGATCCACCCATAATCATTTCATCAATTAATTCAGATTACGAATTCGAAAAACGACTAACTCTATTTTGAACCTATAAACACTGCTGCGAAAAGGCCCCCGCATCCAATTGTTTCTATTTTGAACAATCTCTGCCTATCCTCTTGAAAAAGACTGAAAAAAAAAAATATTTTGCAAACCGACACAAATCCGCAACCTCAAAACCCCGACATTGCAACAAAACCATTGTCCAAAGACAAAACAATTGAAACTCAACCAGAACTTTTAAACTCATCAACGAGCGCCATTGTACCGGTACCGCTTGTACCGGTACCAGTACAATGTACCGGAATAGTTCAGTATTAATGAAGGCGACAGGGTTAACGAGTTTCTAGATCCTTTATTAAGACTGGAAGGGAACATTCCAGTTGCTTAGATATTTTTAAACTCGGTCAGACTTCACTTTATAAGGTAAGTTTTGAGGATTTTTTGCGTTGTACTAAGCTCTAAAATAGTACATTACGACACAAGTGCGAAAAACATGAAATTCGAAACGAGTGGCGATGTTTTAAATCGACACGAATTACAAATTTCCTTTTTGCACGTGTCTCGTACGACGTTATTAGTACAGATAGCCCTCCGAAGTTTAGGGCCTGACGTAAAATGACTTATCGCACTAGCGCTTAATGTCCGCCTTCCACTGCGAGCGAAACAGATTCATTAATGGCTCCGTTTACACTGCTGGTGTGACTTACAGCCGTCAACTGTGTACTAGTACTTGGCCAGCGATGAACGTGAATCGGAGCCATTAATGAGTCCGTTCCGTTCGCAGTGAAAGGCGAGCATAAAAAAGGCACCATCTGGGGCCCGTTTCTCAGCAGCTTGTAACTTGTAATACAAGTGGAAGTCTCTTTTTGACACTATTAATTAGATAAGGACTTCCGCTTGTATTACAAGTTACAAGCTTTCGAGAAATGGGCCCCTGTACTAAAATAGTACATTACGACACAAGTGCGAAAAACATGAAATTCGAAACGAGTGGCGATGTTTTAAAACACGACCGATAAGGAGTGTTTTAAATCGACACGAGTTACGAATTTTTTGCACGTGTCTTGTACGACGTTTTTTAGTGCAGATGGCCTTCCGAAGTTTTGGACCTCACGTAAAATGACATACTTCTCGCACTTGAGCGTAAAAAATGCACTGTTGCATGTTGTAGGGTGACATTCAACATTGGATGTGAGATACAATCATTTATTTATTCGGAACATTCGGCATGAAAATAATAGGTTTGTTTGTGTGCATATTTTTCCAAAAGTACAGTACAGTGTACCGTTTTAGGTAGCTGGTACCAGTAAACTTCTTTTAAATTAGAATGAATGTACGTCATTGTATCCTTCTCTGTTTTTGGTGGTGGTATCCTCACTCACTCTTGGTACATCAAAGAAATCCTCAAAATATAAATTTATTTCCGCATTTTTTAAAATAAGAAATGAAACATAAACCACCGCCTTAATTTTTCTTCACCAGTTCCACGTTTTTCAGTAGCTTTCATGTCTGTACGTACCTGTGAACAAGAGAAAATAAAGGAATATAATTTTGGTTATTTCGTAGCACCAATTTCTGGAATCAGAGAGAAACAATACTTATTGCCGAAGCGTTATTAAAAAAAAGCATATTAGTAAAATATAATTGAGAGCAGACGACAAATAGATTTTTCTTATTAGATTTCAACCGAACGTCTTCCTATAGAGTTCCTATAGTTCAAGATCATTCTCGTTACCTACATCAGCAGGCCTAGCCAAGATCATCATCATCGTTATCATCATCATCATCATCATCATCATCATCATCATCATCATCATCATCATCAGCCTATGATAGTCCACAGCTGGACGTAGGCCTCTCCTATTTAAATAACTATGCGTATAGACGCATTAGGAGGTAAATGCGCATAATTGCCACGCTGGGCAAGCGGATTGGCAATCGCAGTAATGTGTCCATTATGATGACGCTGCTGCCCATCATCAATCTTTTATAAAATAATGGTCAGTGACATTTCAAACCCTTAGTCGACTTTTACGACACCCGCAGGAGGAGTTGGGGTGTTGACAAATGTATTCTTACTGCCGTCACCACACGGCCTCTAGCCAAAATGCTATTCTGCAATTGCATACGATAAGCGATAAGTAATAAATGTATGAGAATGACAGATTCGAAAGAAAAATTATTACATTTCCATACAATATCATGGTCACGTGACTTATCGCTTATCGTTAGTGATCGTTATCAACGTGCGGTATTGGTGGCAAAGTATGGTTGACAGAAAAATCAAGTACACAGGTACTTATTATTAAAATTAATGAATTACCATACCTACACATATTTTAATCACTTATTCAAATTACGCTGATTAAACGAGTAAACGACTAAAATGTATTAAACAGATTCGTCTGTCAAACGTTCACAACAAATTGAAAAATCCATTATAATATAACACTAGTCTTACTCCACTTGATATAATTAGTTGAATATTCATTTTGATTAAAATAAAGACTTCGGAAAATGGCATTTAAAGTACTATTATGTGTCTTAAAATAATGACCTTAGATTTTTTCTTTTTTAAAGTAGGATAAAGTTTGTATTGTATCCTAAGGAGAGTCCTATTTTTTTTTGTGATTACGAGTAACAGAACAAAATAGCATTTTCACATTAGTAACTTTTTCTGCCAACCATAGCCATTGCCACGGAAAGTGCACCTTGATAACGATCACTTACTTATCGTATACGATTGCATAATGTCACCTTGGCTAGATCTGCTTTTACTCGCTAAGTAATGAGAATAAAACCCTCGGCTCTCTTTTAATCGGTGGCATGGCGCTTCAGATTTATTCATTAAAATTGTTCAGGAACTCTTAGAAAGTTCTTTTTTACGCGAAAAGAGTTTTGAGTTTAATTCACGTAGACATTGAGTATTTTGGCTTTATGGTGCTGATATAATTTTTGACAGTACGTTATACAGTATGTATCACCGCGTAGAGCAAAGAAAGAAACCCATTAATATTTAGATCATACTAAACAACTTTTACTATGGGGCCAAACTCGAATTCGCGAAAAAAAAAATTACTTTCCCATACAACGTGTTCATGATCACGCAATCAAAATGTATGAAACTGTCTAAATTTTTTTCGTGAATTCGGGTTTGAGCCCATAGTAAAAGTTGTTTAGTATGATCTAAAAATTGATGGGTTACTTCTTTGCTCTACGAGGTGATACATACTGTATAGCCACTCAATTGCTTTTGGTAACTCTGGTTACCAGCTGTCACTCTTATTTTAGGAATAAAGCTCAACCAAAATTTCAAAGCATGTGAGTGGATATTATGAAACTTTATCAGCCTCTATAGCTTAGTTGGTAGTGACCCTGCCTACAAAGCTAGAGGTTCCGGGATCGAATCCCGGCGAGGGCATTATATGTGTATTTATTTATCACAAATATATTTTGTTCCTTTGTCATGGCTGTCTATGTATTTAAGTATCTAAATGTATCTATCTATCCCTTTCCGACCGGTTTGATATAATCCTGCAAATTACTTTGCAAAAATCCTGTCCCCAAGTAAATTGTATTTTCGAGCTCAAACCTATACCGATTGAATCTGCAGACACTAGCCGACACGTAAAAGTAGCAAATACAGTCGAGTGCATTAATATATAGACACATTTATAAGGGATCAGTATGGAGAAGTGTATATATATTAATGCCCTTGACTGTACCTTAGGGCGGCCGCATCAATCAGTCGCAAGACAGCGTTGAAGTTGGCGATGTATTTTGGTGGGAGTAGTGGCACACGTAAGTTTTTAATTTCGTATATTTGTGGTGACAAACCTTCTATTTATTGAGCGATATTTACTCTTAAAGAGTTAAACGTTTTTATTTAGCACAAATAGGAATAAAATTAAGTGAATTCGTGTAAACAATATGCCCATAAATAATAAGTGCACAAAATTGTAGGCTCGGACATAGCTTGTAAATCGTTCGTAATCGCTAATCGCTCCAGAAGAAGAAAAAAGTGACCCCCCCCCACTAATCCATCATATTTGTTTATATTTTTTCTACTTTGAACGGAAAATTGATATACATGAAGGCAGAACAGTATGCAAGGAATTCTTGCCTGTAGAATAGTCTAAAGCGAAAACAGAAATAATTGAGCAACTAAGACTCGACAGTGGTGTAGTAAGAATGCATTAAAAAGAAAGCCTTATTTAAATATTCACCTTGGCAATTGTAGCCTCTTCCTTCTGTGTTGTTTACTTTTGTTTGCGGTGCTACTAGTTGTATAAACTTTTAAATTGAAATACATGTTTTCATCATGTATTGCAGATTTCTAGTATTAACGGTCACTGAGCTATGCTGCGGACAGACGGACATGGCAAAACTAGAAGGGTTCCGTTTTTTGCCATTTTGGCTACGGAACCCAAAGAAGAGGCAACCATAAAACCGTTGGAATACATTCTTGTAACAAACGACTCGAATGTCACTCTAGGTTGGTCTAATCTAATACAGCATCGTAAAAACCATCTTCAGCTGAGCAGTACTTTCATTTTATTTCCAGAACAATCAAATTATCTCAAGGTTTTTATTATTTCCAACTCGCAACTTAGAATAGCACTGAAAATTGATTTAAATTAAGTCGCTGGTTTTCCGCAATAACAGTTCTGTTAAGACGAAGTTTTCCCCGCAATATTGTTGACACTCTACTATGCAGTTTCCTGAACCAATTCTGGGTTGAAAGTATTGCTACTGCATTTCAATTGGATTCCTTTGTACCCGTTTTATTTATTGCACGTACTTACGTATCGAAGTAATGTTGAGACGGCTCAATATACGTATTACGTATACAGGGTGAAACATGAGTCGTGAACAGTAATACGTTTTTCTAACTCTATAAACAACTAACAATTAAATGCCCCATAAGGTTACTTAGTTATTAGTGTATGTTTCTTTTGTTTTTTCTGTATTTCTTGTGGCTTTTTCTAATTTTTAAGGTGTTTTTCAGAAATTTAAAAAATTTTACACGAAATTACAAAAAAATTCGTTATTAATAACTTCCTACGAACAAATAAAACATGGAAGCCGCATGCCATACCAAATTGCCTTTCAAAAACGGTCCTGAATTTTAGTTGACAAGTGGGTGACACTGTTCAATGCATCACGGCAATGAAGTTGAATGTCAACCTATAAAAACTTAAACCGCCATTTAAAAATAGTTGTGATTGGTCCATCAAAGTTTTGATTGGCGGTATATACATATATATAAACATTTGTCAAAGGTGTTGCGCCGAAATATGCGCGGTGTCACGAAAAGCGCTATCCTGCCCATCTTGGCACAATTGAACAATTCGTTTTGGGGGCATTTTTGAGCTGGCGTTAGACGTCCATGTTATATATGGTCGCAGATAACTTCAATTTGAAGAGGTAATTTAAATTATTCCATTAATTTGCCTTAATAATCCTTTTGAATATCCTAAAGCCAAAAAATACAAACACAAACTCAAAAAAATACAAAACATAAATAAAATTTAATTGTTAGTTGTTTATAGAGTTAGAAAAACTCATTACTGGTCACGACTCATGTTTCACCCTGTATTTAACTTTTATTTCAAATCGTTGGCCGTATTTGGTTACATTTTTTCGTTTTAATTGGCCCACGGTACTATGGTATACATACCTACATATAATTATTTAAAAAACGAATGAATACAATGTAATAATTCAACCTAATCAAACTCAAATGGTAAATGAGCGTAGGAAAATTACATTTTAACTGACAAAAATTAACAATTTATTAGATTTACATCCCATTTACTCTTCAAATAATTCATAGAAACAACCACAGCGTAACCAATTAAATATTTGATAACACAGATTGTAACGAACAAAAACGATTGCATTAATTATCTCTGTAATCATATGAAAATCCAATTTTCATCCAAAATGTACCGTATGTTCATTTTAAATTAATTATGAGCATTATAAACACAGAGTGGCCTAACCACAAGTATTTGATATAAATTATCACTGAAATTAATTGTTTAAATAAGTGATTGATTTGAACTAGCGAAGCGAAAATATTTAATTTGAACAATGATGCTTATTCTGGTATCATTTCTTAAACCACGGTGGCAAACAAGCGTTTGGGCTGCTTGATGGTAATCATCTACCGTAGTCTATGGACGCCTGCAATTCCAAGGGATACAGTCACGTTCGCGTTGTCGACCCTAATGTCCACTAAAGGTGCATTCAGACCAAATGAGCATTCGCTATTCTAACCCCTACTCTACGTTGATTTCGTAGAGTGGGGGATAGAAATGCTCGTTTGGTCTGAATGCACCTTAAGACTTAAGGTGCATTAGTGGGTGTCAAATATGGGCTTATTTCTGAACCAAATTATGAAGACTTCTTCTTGATTATGTATAATTAACTAGTATGTATTCATAGCTCATAGGATTCTTTATGTGTCTATATTTCCGAGTAGTTTTTTTTCTAATATTATTTAAAGAGGGCCTACATGCGATTTGTGAATTTTTATTATGAGTATTGTTGTTTTATGTAGCGCAATATTTTTGTATGAATGCGAATTACTGAATATCAATAAATCAATATAAATGAAAACCTACCTCCAGTTCTAACCCTACACCACTGACCCGACGAAATGTTCATAATTTTTCGTCAAGAAAGATCGACAACAAACCAAACGAAAATTTTACAGCTAAGGCGCTACAAACGAATACATTTACGCTCCGAAGGAAACTTCCCCGCAATACCAACGAAAACTTTTAACTCTTTCAAAGTAACGCCTCAGAGTTACGCGTTTAAAATAATTGTTTCAAAGTTTGGGAGCACACTGCGGGATAATTGAGTAACTGATACTTCATTATGCCGGGATTATTTGGATTCGTGTGGTGACGGCAGTAAGAATACATTTGTCACCACCCCAACTCTTCCTGCGAGTGTCGTAAGAGTCGACTAAGGGATTGAAGTGTCACTGACCAATTGACCATTATTTGATAAGATATTGATGATGGTCAGCAGTGTCATCATAATGGACTTTACTGCAATCACCAATCTGCTTGCCCAGCATGGCATTTATCTACCAATTGTTAATTGGAGAGGCCTACGTCCTGCAGTGGACTGTCATAGGCTGATGATGTATTGGCATCCCGTGACGGGTTGTTAAAGTGTATGGCACTATGTTGTCCTAGTCATTTGGCAGTGAGGAAAACGTACGTTAAGAAATGAATCCAAATAAAGAACTGAAATCCACCGAAGAAGAGAAAAAAGAAAGTACTTGAGTGCCTAAGACAAGCGCCATCCTACATTCATCTCTATTTTACATCATCACCAACATCTTGGTGTAGCAAGCGATGACCGTTGGGACAGATCCCTTAACTGTAATGGAATGCTTACAAGGCTAAATTCATAACTTCCATAAGACATGATGCGACACACAAATTCAGAGCCGTGTAGTGACAGCAATAAGAATACATTTGTCTCCACCCCGACTCTTCCCACGGGTATTGACGATGAGCAGCAGCGTCACGATAGTGGACACATTACTGAGATCGCCTATCCGCATGCCGCGTGGCGATTATGGGCAGTTAATAGGAGACGCTTACGTCCAGCAATGGGCTGATATAGGCTGATGATTTGAAACAATTATTTGGCTTTTGTGACGGAGTAGTTTTTCCGAACGGAGTAACAGGCTACATCAATAATAACAGTTCATTTTGCATGGCCTTGTTTATGCAGTGGTTTAGGCATTAGCCGCGAAAGCTGAGGATGTGGGTTCGAATCCCACTTGCAGCGTACTTGGTAAGCTCAGTATTTTTTTCTTGGGTATAATATATGACATCTAATATAAAAAAATTAAACACAATAGTGTTAATAATTTTAAAAAACACAACACAAATATAAAATTAATAAAACAATTTCAGTTGTTCCCCAAAATATTTAGTTATACATACATACTATTTAGAGTTATTTTTTTGGAAAGTGGAATTCACCTAAGATGTACCGTGCTACCAGATACCTCCACTTTCCACCAAATGGAAACTTGAAAGGAGCAATAAGACTTCAATAGCATCATTGCAACAAGAACTCCTACTTAACTGCAATTACATTCTATCCAAACTCCAAAACGACCAAACCATAGCAACAAAACTTCAAAAACAATTCTAACATCAATTAACAAGAAAAACAAACAGTCTACAGATTACCGCGGCTAAGCTAGCGCACTGTGTCTTTTCAACGATCGTGCAGTGTCAATGTTGACCCGCAAACAAGACACAGAAGTGCTCAGAAGGTGTGGATTCAAGATTATGTGGTTCAACGGGTTTTTAGACGGGGCGTTGAAAGGCGTTAGGTGCGAAATGTCATTGTGTTCAGTTTATCAATGTTTAGTTGCTTTTACTGAAGTATTTAGTATTGTATAGGTACGTTTAACAATTAAAATTCGTCATTTGCAAGAGAACGAGGCGTTGTAGACCAAGTCGTGGAAGTTACGACGATAAAATATTTAAATAATCTACGAAACCGGATATCAATAATAACCAGAGATCGGACAAATGTGCGTCATTATTCGCAATAATATGGACCTGATTCCAAAGTTGATCAAATGAATAACTAAACTAATAAATTCATGAAATTTGATTTCGTTGCTATATGGGGACTATTTACAAAGGTATTCATAGTTACCGATGTCAAATGGGTAATTTTCTGTATATGATTAAATGATTAATTATTCAATCAACTTTTTAGTCATATATCTATATTATTGCGAACAATGATGCACATTTGTCCGATCTCTGATAATAACACATACCGCTGCTAATTATTGTTTATCTGTTTAGGTCTTATCCATATATCTCTAAGAATGAAAGTGACAAATACTAGGATAATAGGAGACGTTCAATAATAAGGTGGTTAGTCTATAATAATTATTTACAGAATACCTACTTAAAATATAGCGAGAACACAAATTACAATCCAGAAGATCCTAATACGAGTACATGGTGCCTATAAATATTAATTAACAAATTACTATTGTTTCAAATAAATACTGTAATACCCAGTAATTAATTTTATTATTCATTATACTTCTAAAAATATAACTCAGTTTTTACTTTTAACACAAGTTTTTGAGGAAGAAACCTCAGCTTCAGTCCGTGGGGTTCAAAGTCAAAGTCAAAATATTCGTTATTCAATTAGGCCCAGCTACGAGCGCTTTTTGAATCGTTAAACTAGGTAAATAGCGAATGAGAGAAAAAAAAGCTACTTCCGGTTCTAACCCTACAGCCCCTTCCAACCCCGAGAAGAATCCGGCAAGAAACTCAGCGAGACTTGTTTTTTCAAATAATAGTTTTGTAACATCTTATAGCTAACATGCATTAATTAAAAACGAAACATAAATTTGATTTAATATATACAGATATGGTACATTAACTAGAGGTTCGCAAAACGTTCACGAATTAGGTGAGTACTTTTTTCAATTTATATTTATTTTTTGATTAAAGTTAAAAAATATTAGAATCATAAAAACTTCACATCATGTTCAAATAAAATACTTTAAACTTTCGAGCACTAAAATCAGACTACGAGTGAACAAAGTGTAAGCGAAATACCCCATTAATATTGAATCCAAACTGTTGCTGGAAGCTGCGTGAGCTCCGGTTTTAAGCCACATTAACGAGTTTAGTCTCACCTGCGAGCTTTGCGCTCGTAAACTTCAAATATTGATCCTATTTGGATATCCTCAGAGAATAATCTATCTATCTATTCAGCCCGTGTCCACCCACTGCTGGGTATCCTCCTCCTTGCGTCGTATTCCTCAATGCTGAGAGTCGTGAAGTCTTTTTAGGATTAACTTCTTTCTGACGGTGTCCCGCCATCTATGCCTGTTCTTCGCATCATGCAGAGCGCTGTGTAGTTGGGTGGCTAGAGCGGAGGGAACCTGATCTGACCACCTTGTTGAACTGCGGTCCCTAGGTCGTTTGCAATCACCCTTCCCAGTGACTATTAGTTGTTCAAGGTTGTGGCACTCCTTTCTGGCTATGTGTCCGAAAAACTCCAGTAGCCTGCTCATACAAATGGTCGACAGTCTCGTCTTGATGTTGAGCTCACGCAGGATTGATACATTTGTGCGAAAAGCATTCCACGGAATTTGCAACATCTTCCTCCAGCACCACATCTCGAATGCATCAATACGGGCTCGTCTGCCCTTTGACTGCTGAATATAGGTCTCTTCTTTATTACTCCACTTTCCTCGGCCCTGTGCTAGTCGCATCCACTGATTTGTTGCGGTTCGGTAGATGTCGTCGGACCATCTTGTCAGTGGTCTCCCAGCAGATCTTGAGCACTCTAGCCACCACCAGTGAATAATAATTGACAAAACCAAATTTTGTGAGAAAAGTTACAAACTCATTGGAATACTGTACTATTGTTGTATTTTCTTACAATCTAAACGTCCAGTTCACATAACTAATAACCGAAGAATGCGACTTCCTCGCACACCGCAACATCATAGCGATGCAACGAGGAAATGCGGTCAGCATACTCTGTTGACAAGGGCCAATGTTAAACATAAGTTAAGTTCATCATCATCATTTATTTAAGAGCTTGGCTCTTGACGGTGGAGTAATTTCCATTCTATTCTATTCTCTGCCTTTTCATTCATCTCTCTATACGTTTCAACTTCTACATATAAGTATATAGTCCTTCTATCTTTCCTTCGATTAAAACTTGAATGAAGTCATCGTGTTCAGGAAAGGTTAATTACATTTAATTTCTAAATTGTACAATTCAAATTATAATCTTTAATGTCACTTTGACTTAGTTACCTAGTTTTTCGAATGAAGTACGTTGACTGTATTTCAGGATTTTTTTTTATTTCATCTTACCAGAATACATTACAGTTCGATGATTTTTCTCAAATTTAAGTAATTAAATATAGAGTTCAACAAGATGTATTATAATCTTTAAAAAAAGGTTTTGAAAGAAGACCGTCTGTGAATGAACAATGAAATCAAATAGAGATATATTCAGTAAAATCTGAATGCCGCTCAAGCTTGAGTAGCGATCAATCTCGCTTGGATACCGTCTGTACAGTCACCGTCGTAATGTACGTAGGATAGAACAAAACATATTATCATTTCAGCCATAAGACGTCCACTGCTGAACTCCCAGTAGGCCACCCCTTTGTATCATCGTGTCATCACTCTATTTCTATGTAAAATAAGAGTGATGTCATGTAGCAAAAGTTACATGAAGCATGCCAGTGGATAATAGGTATCCACATAGCATAGCTATAAAGAAATAATTTGAATTGATAATTTTGTGGATATCGCGGCTAAAGTTTAGGAATTAGCCGCATAAAGACAAAAATGCTGAGCTCCATAACGAGTGAGTGTAATTCCAAAATATACAATTATTTTACATTACCTTTATTCTTTGCAATGCTAATTTCTGCAGCAACTTCTTAGGCGTTGAAAAACTTAAATAATATAGCACACCTGTTTAGTTTAAGCAACGCGTCTGACTTTCAACTAGTTTGGCTAAAGCACTCGCTTCAGCGTATAGAGCGATGCAAACTAAGCTCTGGATATCGAGAGTTTCCATCCGTTGGCCACCAGGCTGCAGCACTCATGATAGCATATAACTGCAAGATTGTACGGACATTATGGTGCCCTCACATTTGGATTTTATTTCTGTTATTGTAACATTACAAAACAAAGTGTAACAATGACAATGTTATAGAAACTAGAGTGTCAAAGAGAGTGAGATGTTATTTGCAGCATTGCCGAAATATCAATTGCTCAATAATAATATAATTATATATAATAATATTTTAGCCTATTTAATGTTCTACTACTGGGCACAGGCCTCCTCTCATATATGAGAGGGATTGGGCTATAGTCCCCACGCTGGCCCTAAGCTAAATTTCTTCGCCGATGTATTCAGGTTTCCTCACGATGTTTTCCTTCACCGAAAGCTAATAGTAAATACTCGTATCATCTGATATTCCGTACATAAGTTTCGGAAAAACTCCTTGGTACGAGCCAGGATTTGAACCCACGACCTCCAGATTGAAAGTCAAACTTCTAAACCACTGAGCCATCACCGTTTGAAGTTCCGCCGCATAAGTGCTCAATAATTGCAATGTAAATATCCCGTTTTTAGTTTTATTCATAGTCTTATATATCTTATAAGTCTCGCAATCATGCCGCTTACTGCAGTTATTGTTTCTTTCTTAATCTTAAGTTTGCATAGAACAATGTGCTTGGAGAGCGGCCAAACGAACTGAACTGCTGTTGCTATTGCTTACCTAAATGAAGAACCAGTTGTATGCAATATGCCAAACGCTTACTTTCAATTGTGAACGAAAACTGTCTTTGTCATACTATTCAAATTATGTAATAGAGAGAGAGAGATAACTGGATCATTTGCAGTAAAAGTGTACCTTTTAATTTTTATATGCGATCATGGACTGTAATACACCATTTTACTCGGCATCGTGCATACTTTTCAGTTATGAAACAAAAAAAGTATGTCTCTAATGTCACGAAAATAAGTATGTAAATTGAGAATACTCAGTTTAGTTACTGCCATACTAAATGTATGAAACGAAATGTAACGAAAAAATCTCAAATTCGTTACAGAATTTTTCATACCTTTAGTATGGGAGTAAATAAAGTGAGAAATCTCAATTTACATACTTACTTAGTATGCACGATGCCGAGAAAAATGGTGTATTACAGTCCATGATCGCATATAAAAATTAAAAGGTACACATTTACTGCAAATTACCCAACTACGATAAGCGAGTATCAACTTGGATACGCACTCAGGGGAACTACGTTAGCGATTTCTTACTAAATGAGTTTTGGTTATTATCCAACGATAATATATGACATATGTACATGCTATTTTATAAATAGTTATAAATTGTCGCGTGCTTATGATGGTCCCGTGTGTAATCGTTTGTCGTTGTTGTCTCACGTTCTATCAAGTATGAAAATGTGAAAAGCGTAGCACAATAAATGATAAGCCACCTGATTAAAAGTTCGATATGTACTGCTATTTAATTGCTATGCAGCACTTTCAAAAGCCGTTAGCATGATTTTGTAGTACATTTTAGCTTAAAGTGAGACTTTTTGTCGTTTTTCAGAAAATTTTACTTTCTGACCAAAGTGTACAAACTTTTTGTTTTTATTCAGGGCACTTATAATAAAATATAAAATAAAATAAAAAAGCCGTTTATTTCTTAACATCATTGAGACACTTAATGCATGCATATTATTTGAATTCATTAAACATATAATTATAATTTAATTTAATTCACTACGATACAATAAAATATAAAATAATAATAATAATAAAAATGTTTAAATGTCATAATGTTCGCAAAAAAATATAATTATTATTAATTATTAGAAATAATGAATCTTAAATTAATTGTAATGTATTAATAATGCATTTTGAGATATTAAGAACCTCTCCTCGAGTGTTAGCCTCCTCCATCTCCTTCCAGTATAGCACTAAGTGCTATTATTAATCAGATTGAGCAAAAAGGAATCCAATTACTTTCATGTGTACTTTGTAATCTAGATTACTAAGAAGTAACTACACATGTAATTTTCATATGTTATCATGGCACTTTTAGCCCAACTCTGTTATTAATCATTAATCATCAGAATCACTGCTTAGGATCCTAAGATTTGATAACTTTAACTATTCTAAAACAGTTTCCGTAATAAATTATAGTAATACTAGTTTGAAATGCATTCACGTTAGCAACGTGAACAGCATCACTAAAGTAAGAGACATAAATCAACGTCGCGGTGCCTGAAAATTCAATAGTAACCAGACAGCTTTATGACTTGGGTTCGTAGCAGGGAATGAATGTGTTTTCAAAAGGGCGTATTCTCATATAGTTTCCAAAGAAAGATGAGACGTTTTAAGAAGTCCTCGGGAAAGTCTAGAGATGATCGTTACAAGCTCTCTGGTTTGTCTGTGGTTTGTCCAGTTGTTTATTGAAGTATGATCAACGATGGAATCTAGATCTTGAATGGTATGTACAATTTAGTCGGAAAGACCGTCATGTATTTCCATACACGTACCACGTTTCCATACTTTCCAGTCACGTATTTGTTGGATGCGGCTTAGAAACTGGCGGTAAGACACTTGCTTAGTCTTTATGCCCTGCTACATAAAAGCATTAAGCGTAAGGCTGCGTTTTTACCAGAGATGTGCGAGGATGTGTTTTCATACAAGTGACACCTATTAATGACTCGAGCGAGGTGTTATTTGCATGGAAACACATCCTCGCACATCTCTGGTGGAAACGCAGCCTAACAACTAAAAGGCAAAAGAGCCTATATACGAACTTATTTACTCGCAAGACGGTCTTAGCCACAATTACTAACGGGTTGTCAGAATGCTAAATGCCAGAAGATAGAGATGTTTTTTATTCTATCTCCGGTTTTTCATATTTTATGAACTTGTTTAAGATAATGTCTGTTTATATTATAAGGTTTAAATTAATAATGCTATTTAAGTTAGATACTAGTATATCATTGACTCTCTGAGAGAGTAGGTTTTAATAAAAAAAAAAAACACTTTTTAATAAAAAAATATATATTTTGAAGTTAATTAAGGTTTTACTGTAATCAGACATAGTAATTTTGCAGATAAATGTTCTAAAAGCTAAAAAAAACTAATAGTATGCATTGATTAGAGAAATAAAATCATGGGGCACTTGTACTTAGCGTGATATTTGACGTGCCTCATGTTGGATTTACAATAAAATTGTATTGTCACCAAAACCCAATGAATATATTTACCAAATTTCAGATCAATGGGTTGACAGAAAGAGTGTATGTACTAAATTTGACCCAAGAAAACAAACGGAGTAAGCTAAATAAAACCGTTTAAAAATACAATTCAAGCAACCATAATATTAGTTGATCTTATAAACATGAACAAATTTCGCCATTATATTAGTTCATGCCTATTTAGGCATGCCCTTAAAGAAGTTATTGGCCGTTAATATTTATTATCTCGTTACAAACAATACGACAAGGAAAGCAGTAATGTAAATATTATATGACTTATCGTAATTAGGTCGAGTACGATTCTACATTTATACATTTTTCTGTGGGTAATTTCCTCCATTTTCCTGTTCTCGTTAATAAAATATATTTCATTAATTAGCTGAAATAGCAGCATAATTTGTGAAGCTATAATCAATAATATTTCTTTGACCAAAAATATGGGCTAAATTATAACCGAAAATGGTGTAATAATATAAGGTTAACGAGTGACTGATCGTCGGTGATCTAAAACGATTTCATTAAAATTATCCTGAGAAAATTAGTTATTACTTTGCTTTGCTGGAAGAAATCCCTTACAGGGATAAGTTGGCCTTTGTAGCTATCTATTTTTATATGTATATAACTTGTTATATGTGTATTTTACTTGTATGTAGTAGTGTACAATAAAGAATTTACATACATACAGCCTAGCCATACCTAGCCACATTTGGAGACTATAATGTCATATGAACTTTTCTGAGTTCGGTTTAATTTCAGAGATAATCACATGTTTTTCAAAAAACTATTTTCATCATAAGTCACTGTCAAATGCCTAACTCTTACACTAATAGTTTTCATCTTGACATACTCACTGCTGGACGTAGGCCTCTCCTATTAACTAAGCATATAGACATTAGAAGGTAAATGCCCAAATCGCCACAAAAAAAAAAAAAAAATTAAAATTTAATCTGTTTATTTCATAAAAAACAAAAACATTACATCATTCATTAGGTACTTAACTGCTAATCTTAAATAAAAAAGATTTTGTGAGTTAAGGAGTCATCTTAAATTAATTATTATTATTTTATTATACATTGCTTATATGGACTTAATTTAGGTACTTACAGTTGTATTTGCACTTTGCAAATGCCTATTTGCTTGCTTTAACATATATTTTTTTATCATGTTCCTCGCTTGACTACTGGTTCGACCCTCGATTGATTTTACTAATGTATCCGGGAACTTATTCAAGACATGCGGTAGGAAACATTTCCATATTCTCTTACCGTATACATTGTTGGTATTTGGGACAATAAATGTTGGGAGGTTAGAAAGGTTCCGTAACCGCTTATGTCGTGATTTTTTATTTAGTTCTGTTATATTGTTATAATATTGTGTAACTATTGCTAAATCTATCTTTTCGAACACAGTAAGAACTTTACAGTAGTCAAATAATTTTTCGTAATTATTCCTGTTTAGGTATTTAATTTTAATAGGTACAATTGTCTTTAATAGACGTAATTGAAGGTTGTATATATTATTGAGATATGTTTTATAGGATCGTCCATAGCTTTCTAGACCGTAGCTTATAACTGAATCTGCCATGGACATATACAGGAGTCTAAGTGTATTATATGGAACATACATACAGCCTAGCCACATTGCATGGGCATGCGGATTGGCGATCGCAGTAATGTGTCCACTGTGATGACGCTGCTGCTCATCATCAATCTTTTATCAAATAATGGTCAGTGATACTTCAATCCCTTAGTCGACACTTAAGACACCCGCAGGATGTTGGTGACAAATGTATTCTTACATTTATTTACACGGCATAATTTTTGCAATCGTATAATTTTGTTGCACGCCATAAACTAGAAATGCGATTAATATTAATAGTATTCACGTCCAACTCGTTACAATGGCCCCATTCCATAAATATTTAAAAACATAATCAGTACATAAATCAGATATTAAATATGAAATAGTTCTATGTCGAGAAATATTCGTCACAATATTTCCTGTTCGGAGGCAATAAATAATTCAAGGCACGTCAAGAATGACATCCAAGAGGCTGCCTCTTAGTGATGTGCCACGGAATGTTCCTTCGTTGCCAGCAATATTCCTCAAATAAGCGAAACATTTAAATTTGAGCATATCGTTAGTTATATGTTTATTAAATAATTGCCAGCAGTCTAACCCATCAAATAAATTGTACATAATCAACAATATAAAAATAAAAAAACGACTTCAACCGATTTCTTCAAGATCCCACTTGGTGCTAAAGGGACCATCTCGGTTTGTTTTGAAGTCGTGAAAGAATAATCGAATCGGTTGGGGAAAAGTAAAATTACCCGAGTTTTCCTGGAATTATTCCCGTTCGCAGTCTCTCTGTTTTCACCAATGCGATGGTTAACTGGTAGACAATGCTCCATATCACTCAGTTCTCTTTTTTGCAATAAGGATTAAATAAAAGATTAAAAATCATTATTAGATCAATGTGTGGTGACAGCGGTAAGAATACATTTGTCACCACCCCAACTCTTCCCGCGGGAGTCGTAACTGAACAATCCACTAAGGGATTGAAGTGTCACTGACCATTCTTTGATACAAGATTGATGATGGGCAGCAGCGTCATTATAGTGGACACATAACTGCGATCGCCAATCCGCTTGCCCAACCTGACGATGTGCATTTACCTCCTAATGCGTCTATACGCATCGTTAAGGCCTTTGCCCAGCCGTGGACTGTGGTAAAAATTATTTAAATACCCGAAAGCGTCCTAGTCTTAAAAGTTTCAATTTTACTTTTCTTAGCTAAATCGTGTTTACTAGCCTTCTGAAACCAGCCGCCCGTACCAATCGCGAGGACTGGTTTAGAAAAAAAAACTAGAATATTCCCGCAATCCTTCCCTCATTACTGACTTACGGGAATATATTTTAGTTGGCGAGGGAGGTTTTTATGAACGGAAGGGAGGGGGTGAGGTGGGAATTTAATTATTGGACGCAAGACGAAGTTACCTTATGACTTTGATGAGGTAAGCGAACGGGAAACAAGTAATTAAGTGAGGAAAACAATGCAGGACTTTCCAGGTTCAAATCCTGGCGAGGGCATTTACTCAAATAAATATCTTGGGATATCTTACACAAATCGTCCTAGGCCCACGGTAAGTTTAAGAGAAGATCTGGGTACAAAGCGACGACATATATAATAGATATATACATATAGATACTTGAATATATAGACAGCCACGATTAAGGAACAAATATTTGTGATAAATAAATACACAAATAATGCCCTCGCTGAGATTTACACCCGAAATCTCCAGCTTCGTAGACAGGGTGACTCCAGAGTTGGGCAAAAAGTAACATGATTACTCCTTTCGATTACTACAAAGTACACATACAAATTACAATATTACAAAGTACACATACAAATGTAATTTATAGAAGTAATCATATTACTTTTTGCCCAACTCTGGGTGACTCTACCAACTAGGCAACGAGGCTGATAAATTATTGCGTTTGCCACTAATTGTTTCTTACTCAATTGGATTTGAATATGATTGCCTCATTTTATTTATCTACAAACAACAAGCTGTCTAAATGAATAATAATGGTAGCTACACACCGAAAGTACTCCAAGCGTCTGGTAACAGACGGGCTAAACGTGACACCAACTCGACTTGTGTATGTCAGGATAACCGACCTATTTAAAAAGCTAAGCGACTTTCGACTGTATTCCTTGCAGTGTGCCACAAAGTACAGTCGAAAGCATGCGCCGCCGGTTCATACGATACGTGACCGTGTGGGTTCATATTTGTTGAGCGAGAAATGGTGAGGTTTGGTAGGTTTAACAATGACGAGTTAAAACTTATTTTTAAACTATTACTAAAATCACAGCCATATCAACATTAAAACATTCGACGTACAGAGAGACAAAATAAGGTGTATACAAAATTTTTCAAAAATATGTCTCAGTGCAATCTAATTCTGTGCATTAGGTATTACAACGGCGTAACATATGACCCCATATGTATCAACGACAAAAAATGCTTTGAAAAGTCCGACACATTTGTTTACTTTTTTTTCGTTTTCTACTGACTTAAGAAACAGACCACATCACATCACATCATCAGTTTATTTCAATCCTTTGGAGAACGTAGGCCTCTTCTTTTAACCATCGCAGTAATCTGTTCATTATGATAACGCTGCTGCCGATCATCAATCTTCTATCAAAGAATGGTCAGTGACGCTTCAATTTCCTTAATTTTCTTACGACACCCGCGGGAAAAATTGGGATTATGTCAATTGAATTCTTACTGGCGTCACCACACGGCAAAGAAGCATCCAAGTCCATCTTAAACCAATGTGGAAATCAAACCTACGCCTTCAGTTCTCGAGATTCCCTTATCATTATTTTTTTCCCTCAAAGTTCAAATCAAATAGATCAACAAACTTCCGCTTGGGAAGCGGTGGGAATAACACCCCTACTTCGCTCGAATTTTGAAGTTAATCCGATATTTTACGTTTGAAACGTGGAGCATTTACGAGAGAGGTTCCGAAAGCCAGTTAACTCAGAACGTTACTGAATAAAGGCTAATTTTCTTCATGTCTGCTGATATTTACTGATTGCTTTATCTCGAAGCTATATGGTTTAGTTTGGTAAATACAGGATTACTCATAAACGTCTCCTAACTTAGAAAGCCAATAAGTGCCGTTTGTCTAACCACTTGCCGTGTGGTGACAGCATGAAGTAAGAATACATTTGTCACCACCTTAATTCTTCCCATGGGTGTCATAAGAGCCGACTAAGGGATCGAAGTGTCACTGGCTATTCTTTGATAGAAGATTGGTGATAGGTAGCAGCGACATCATAGTGGACACATTACTGCGATCGCCAATCCGCTTGCCCAGCGTGGCGATTATGGGCAATTCATCTTAATGCGTCTCGACGCATAGTTAATAGGAGAGACCTACATCCAGCAGTAGACTGAAATAGGCTAATGATGTGATGTGATGTGACTGTTTTTCTAATAAGTTAACAAACGTTTATGAAAAATGGGGTATCTATCTGTCTATCTATTAAGCCCTTTATTCTGAATTAGGGTATATCGCCAACTTCAGTTCTCTTTGCAGTTTACTGTAACTTAGACCACTTTTCTCTAGCAAGTGCCCGCTGCCCTGCTGGGGTATAGTAATTATTAATTCTAGCTGCTGTATCATTTGTGTTATCATTTCAGTCAGAAAACGTCCACTGGACAAAGGTCTATACTAAAGATCTTCACAACGACGGTCACTCTACAAACGCTTTCCTACGATTTTAATGATTATTGGTCCATCTATAGATCTAGATATATCTAGTCTGGATCCTTCAAACGCTGAGTCTTCTACTCCATGGTCGGCACTCAGGAACGTTTTCAACAATCCGTTCTGCATCCAAAGTACAGAGTTGAATTTTTTTTTTAACTGTATCGTTGCAACATATGTATAGATACTTTTCAATAGCGCTTATTTATCTATGAAACCCAATACCTTACCAACGAACAGACACTCTTCAACTACGGTAACTAACCTACGTAAGAATCAACTTGAATAAGTACCTACGGACACTACTGTGCAGGTATATCATTTATGTCATTATACTTTATCATTCTTTACGTGAGTAGCAGTAGCAGCATCGATTAAAATCGGACAACTCAAATCTTGGGTAAACCACAGCACTGACATTTACGTAACACAGAACCCATTTTGAATGAAAGAAACAGCATCCATTATTAAATGTTCCCAAATTTAATGCGCTGTCGACCTCTGGGGGCGCACTCCAGAAATAAAGTATCCTTCTCCCTTACCACGGGTTTTAAGAGCATTTAATTTTATTTTATCCATTTTCACTATTTTTAATTTATGGGTAAATTGTAGGTTATTTCTACTCAGATTCATGAGCTCTTTCGATCCCAATGGAAACAAAAATGGCTCAAAATATCCATACATTTTACGGAATTCCTCCTTTGTTACCACCATACCATACAAAGCGTATGGAAAATGGTAGTGATTAACATCATCATCATCGTTTCAGCCAAAAGACGTTTCCTTCTGAACGTTGGCCTTCCCTTTGGGCCTCCACATACACCGGTTGGGAGCGACCTCCAGCGTCTTCCAGCGATCTTCATAAGATCGTCTGTCCATCTCGTGGGTGGACGTCTTACATTTGCCAAACCCACCACTCGAGCACTTTTCGACTCCATCGGCCATCTCTGCATGCAATGTGGCTTGCCCATTGCCACTTCAGCTTGCTAAACAAGACTATGTCGATGACTGTTGTTAGTCTACGGATCTTCTCATTTTTGATTCGATCACGTAGAGACATTCTTAGCATCATAGCTTTCTCCATAGCTAACTAGTAAAGAAGTGATAGAGATAGTTGCCTTGTTTTTATTTTCTAATTCCGGATAAGCCTTCATTTATCCATTTTGCGAACAAGTTGTCCACATTTGGGACACAGCTAGTAAGGGCACCGGCCCTTGGAGACCCCGCGGTTCAGAGCATTCCGGAGTGTGAGGGATGCGTTTCAGTTAAAATTTAGATACATTGTTAATTTAAAGTCGGTATGTAGCCTGGGAGTCGCAATCTTTGCACAGTATTTTTGTGTTTCAGTGTTTCTCGGTTCGGCGAGTTTTTGATCTAAGGCGTTTGGAGAACAGTGGATGTACAGAATAATGATTTACAATTATTTGATATTATAATACATATTATTGGCCGTGTGGTGAGGGCAGTAAGAATGCCTTTGTTACCACCCCCACTCTTGCCGTTGGTGTCGTAAGAGTCAACCAAGGGATTCGAAGCGTCAATGACCATTTATTTAAATATCAATGATGGACAGTAGCATCATTATTAGTAGACGGACACACTACTGTGATCGCAAACCCGCTTGCCCAGCGTAGCAATCGGCTGCATCAGCATCAGCCTACAGCTCGGCGACTGTTGTGTGTATTTTAAATATTAACTAGAATATTTTTTTTTTCTTCGTCCCGATGGCCTGACGTTGGTGCCATGGGAGAGTGGACGGTGCTTGATATAGGACAGCACCTTTTTCGCTTCCCACATTCGTCGTACCACACTTGCAGCTGGGGCGGCAGTTGAGTGGCAGGCGAATTTGAAACGGCAGAAGTATAGTCTCGAATTTAAACTTTCTTAAGACATAACAACTACTTTAACTGAACGGTTATAATAATAATAATAATAAATAATAAATTCTTTTATTTCGGGCAACAAGTCCCATACTGTGTTAGTAACAATTATACTTACATATCTAGATTAGTTACAATTACTCAATAAATTACAAATGTCGGCAATAAAACAAAAAATAAAATTATAATAATAAAAACAAAGCAATAATAAAAAATAAAAGAATATTAAAAATTACAATGTAGCTGAAACAAAATAACACCAGCACCGAAAATTTAATTAAATTAAGTTAATTAAAAATTAAATTAAATTAAATTATAAAATAAAAAATTAAATGAAATTATATAATAAAAATTAAATTATAAAATGTCAAATCAAAATTAAATTAAATTATTAAACATAAAACAGGGCTGATGAAGTTTGTTCCAGCGTCTCATGAGTGGGCAGTCTATTCTGTCAACAAATGCATTTAGGAGACTGTTGGTGCTATCCTGCAATCTATGCAATAGGGACGCCACTCTTTTACGCATAATAGCATAAAAGTCATCCGTATGGGCCTCAGCGAACATCCCAGATGCACTGCAGTACCGCGGCAGGCCCAGCAGTATCCTAAACGCATTATTATATTGAACACGCAGGGCGTTGTACGATCGCTGCGTGAAGCTGGTCCACAGGCTGCAAGTATAAAATGTCTGACAATATGATTTAAATAACGTGACCTTGACGTCACTGCTGCACTTTGCAAACCTGCGTACCAGCATATTGCATCGAACTGCCAACGCCCTACGTTCCCGCTCTATATCGATACTGTCACAGAGGTCCTCGGTGAGCCAGTGACCCAGGTATTTAAACTCCTGCACTCTGCGCAGGACGGCACCATCCAGCACAACAGAAGGAACTTCCTCCATCTTCTTACTGCCCGTCCTGAAAACGAGTAGCTCGCTTTTCGCAGTGTTATACCTGAGTCCATGTCTCCTCGCATACTGCTCACATATCGAGACGAGCTTCCTCAGCGCACTGATAGAGGGAGCCAGCAGCACCATATCGTCAGCGTAGCTTATGTTGTTGAGACAAGTACCGCCAATGTGACATCCGACGTTGGCGCTGCTGAGTTCCCCAATCAGTCCGTCTATATATATATTAAATAGGGTCGGAGAAGTAACCCCCCCCTGCCTCACTCCACATTCCAGCGTGTAATCATCCGAGTGCACGCCCGCCCATCGCACAGAGTTGATTTGGTTAACCTCACGTGTAGTCACTACGAGCGACAATATGTTTCGGAGAGCCTAGGTCTCCATTATCAAGCACTAAGCCCGCCTACGCAAGACAAACAACAACAACCAACAAGACAAGTATAGTCTTCTTTGGCCAAGCTACATTTTCGTTCCCGTGGCGGTAGAAATAGCGGGTTGCTGGGTAAGTAATGCTAAGCAGGTTATATGGGACATGGGACGTCTTCTCTGACAACAAACAGAACGTCCCCGCTTAGAGCCGTTCCTGGTGCAAAAGCTGTCCATGGCTATTCATCGCGGAAACGGCGTAGTGGTATGGCCACTTTTGCACCAAGAACGACGCTGGGCGATTTACTTTGTATACAGTGTGTATCACCTCGTAGAGCCAAGAAAGAAACCCATTAATATTTAGATTGTACTAAACAACTTTTACTATGGGGCCAAACCGGAATTCACGAAAAAAATTTTGACAGTTTCATACATTTTGATTGCGTGATCATGAACACGTTGTATGGGAGAGTATTTTTTTTTTTCGTTGGACTACAGTATGGGGTTCTTCAAAATAGGAGTGTACAAGTTCTTATTGGGTCGGCAACGCGCATGTGACACCCCTGGGGTTGCAGGCGTCCATAGGCTACGGTGACTGCTTTCCATCAGGCGGGCCGTATGCTTGTTTGCCACCGACGTGGTATAAAAAAATAAAATAATGGGTTTCTTTTGGCTCTACGAGGTAATACATACTGTATTATTTTTAAGTTAGTTTTAGTTTTTATTCATTGTGATGATTCAATTGAATTTGTATCTTTATCACTGAACTTAATCAGTCTTATTAATAAAAATCGCTTATTCTAAAGCTAATCTACCGTTACACTTGGACTAGCTGCTACGAGAGTAATTGGGTATGTCAAGTTTTTTGAAGTGGTGTAAATTATATTTTATTTGGATGATAGGCTTCCTAAGGATCACGAAAAACCAGTTATTTTATTTTTATAACTATTAATTTATTATTAATATTATTTATAATATTTTTGATTTATGGCTCACAAGCTAAACGACTTTTGCGCTACTGAAAATTAAAAAAAAACACATGATGGTTGTCAAATATGTCACTGTCAAAAATAACTACGTATATAATAACAATAAAAACGTGTTATTGAGTATAATTTTGATACATAGAATAGTCACTACACTCACATTGAAATGCTCTTCACAAACTTATAGGGTCCGTTTCGGGCAATTTATATCCAACGCGTGACACCAAGTTGGTTGTAAACATTTTGGTACACATAGAAAAGCTGAGTCGGGAAAGTCGCGTCTGTATTTCTTACAGCTGGGTACGAAGCACATGAGCATATCTCTGTAATACTCCGTCACGGTTCGGTTGCATTGTATATAGATGTACGTGAAGCAGTCCAATAGTCAAAACCAGGATCGTCAGAAAGGCAAGAAAACGCAGTCCAAAAAGCAGAGCGTAGGTAGTCACAGGAAGATCCAAACGTTGTCCAAAATATCGTGCAGGGGTCATGGAGTAGTGCGGCAAGATCAAGAGTCCAAAATTCGTGCTGAGGTCGTTAAAAATATTCTATAAATCACTGAAACCACCAAATGCAATCGAACGAACAAAACCGTTGAAAGACGTAGTTATTTTTGACAGTGACATATTTGACAACCATCATGTGTTTTTTTTTTAATTTTCAGCAGCGCAAAAGTCGTTTAGCTTGTGAGCCATAAATTAAAAATATTATAAATAATATTAATAATAAATTAATAGTTATAAAAATAAAATAACTGGTTTTTCGTGATCCTTAGGAAGCCTATCATCCAAATAAAATATAATTTACACCACTTCAAAAAACTTGACATACCCAATTAAGGATTAACTTTGTAATAAGAACGTTATTAATAAACATGGAGTAGCCTTGGCGTAGCAATACATTCCTTACACCGGGATTAACCCGAATGTAATGGCAACCCCACATAATTAAAAAGTAAAAAGAATGAACTACAGAATGAAATGAACGACAGCGGCCCTACCGCGAAAAACGAAATTCGTAAATTTCGAGGATTTGTCTCTCTCACTCTAATGACGCCTTCGATTGAGTGACAGAAAAATCCTCGAAATTTACGATTTCGATTTTCGCGGTAGTAAGCCAGATAACATTTTAACATTGACATTACAAACTTCACCGGCAATTTTGATTATTGGTGTTGGATATTTGGTGGAAGTTTTTCATTATTATATTAACAATCAATGAGCCAAAAACGCATTAGGTCATTCAACTGGGATTAAGAAGAAAAGGTAACTAAAAGTTAAAATATGCGGTAGATCGAAAAAATATGTATTTTGATTTAAACTCATTTTCACGTAGTAGTTCTTCCAGCGGTTTTTTTTGTATTTTATAAAATTTTACATGCCTTAATAATGGCATTACGTCCCCCACCTCATTTAACTAGTCTAAGTAAGTCCCTCAAATCGTCAATAAAATAATCGCGGTCCATTTTCTTTGCACAACGAATAAGTCATATCATAATTATGCGATGCGATGGTGGCCGAAAAAAAAACACAGATATCAAAAAGAAAATGCTTAAGTAAATACGACAGCTTCTCTATGCTTACTCAGTCGTTAAACTAGGTGGTACCTAGGTTTCACTTTTAATACGAGTGTAAAGCCAGATTAGTATACTCCCTGCTTACTCTGCATTTACTAATATTGAAATTCACTAATCTTCAGTTACACCTCGAATTAACCCTTTACCTACGGGGCCCTGTATCACTCCGTAACCTCTCAATACGGGCATGTTTTTTCGAGAGCCGGTGTAAGGCATAACTTCACTTACCTGGAACTTTTATGGTATTGCAGCTACACACTTGAAATTTCGCACACATATTACATATGTTGTCTTTAATCAATAAATAATCACATATAGTAATAATATTTCCTTTTTTTAATAAAATCAAGTAATATATCAGTCACTAAGAATTTGAAGATTTATAAGTTACCACTCGCGAATTTCACAAGTTTAAGTGTAAAAACATTAGTTTATGGTATATTTAACACAAACAAATACTCAAAAGACTATGATTATTTTAAAAAGCATAAATATCAATCAATAAAAACCTTGCAAACAAACACTTTCTCACATATGAAAAATAGTGATGTGCGTCTATCGACACAGTTGTCGATATGTCGAATCGATTAGGGAAAAAATCGAACAATAATTTGAATCTAATAAGGTTTTATGGGTATAATTATCTATTTTTTCAACTTATTAGATTGTATAGTTAGTAAGAGTGGGCACTAAGGTATCGACAAATCTGTAAAGTACGGGTATTCTCTGATCTGTCTCTCACAACAAGTCGATAAAATTTAAAACATCACTATTGTCCGCCATATTGATTTCAATTTTTGGCACTCCTGCAGTACGGGTGTCAACCCCAGTTGCCAGCAAAAAAAGCGGTAGTTTTAAAAATATATTTATATCAGAGCCATCTACCGAAACATTACGGTATTTTTTTCTTTGCATCTATAGTAATCCCAAAGCATATTGTGACCGCTATCACCGAGATACAAGGTCTAGTTTTGAATAAAAAAAATATTAAACATGACCAGTACTTCGATCAACTATAGTTGACACCCGTACTGCACGGCTGTTGCCTTGGTGGCAACTTTACTCTGGTTGACACCCGTAGGTAAAGGGTTAAAGTTATGCCTTCTTTATTCCATGTTTATTAATAAGACTGAATAGGTATAGGTTTTAAGAATGAATTTCATTTCGTTCATCTTGAATATCGTGAACCGAAATTATATAGTTCCAAAAATATCGTTTACAAAAATCCTGCTAAACGAAGTTCTTATGGTATTGCTTACACGTTGGAAGAGTCATCTCTTTTATACAAAGCGACACATTGTCTCAGACATTAAGCGGGCTTAACGCCTATGACTGTCTGAGGGTGGCGACACACTTTGGAGAGTGCCGGGGTTTATCATCAAAATCGTTTTGTTTTCGTTTCGAGTACACTAACATAAAAGCAAAATATATTTTTTAGTACAGAATGTGACATTGAAGGCTCTAGTGCGAGAAGTAGCTCATTTTAGTCATTTTACGTCAGGTCCAAAACTTCGGAGGGCCACTTGTTCTAGAAAACGTCGTACGAGACACGTGCAAAAAGGAAATTCGTAACTCGTGTCGATTTAAAACATCGGCACTCGTTTCGGATTTCCTGTTCTTTGCACTTGTGTCGTAATGTACTAATTTCAGATCAGGTTTCTTGATAAATAAACGATTTTTATGCAATACGACAAAAAAAGTGTTTCTTTTAATAAAAATATCATATTAATAAATTTAACATTATGTAAATATGACACATATTACTCGACAGTGCAACGACACATTTCAGAGAGAACCAAAGTATTCAGAAACTGCTGTATTCATCTATTCTACAATATCTTTGAAGGGCGCAAAATAATGTATCTGCCGATTTAAGCTAATGTAATTTTATTGCTCAAATTTTGATACATTACAAATAAGATGTACCTAATAAAAAAATATTGTTTCTAAACTATGTGTGTGTACGTTTCTATGGCGAAAATATTCGATACCATTATATTAGTGCAATTTTTAATAATTATATTT
>JALPQI010009243.1:0-44522 GCA_025490895.1 Thaumatotibia leucotreta
AACCCGCCTGCCAAGCGTGGCGCGTATGGCAACCCCCCCCCCCCCATGAAATGAACAAAACACAACCTAGGCCCCTAGTGCCCGGCAGTCCTGCTCTTCCTGGCTACGGTAGCGGCCAGAGAAACAGGGCAAGGGGTGCTAAGAATCACCGGCACCTATCCGGCTACCCACCCCCACGACGATTGGCCCTGGTAACACACAATATCCGCACTATGAGGGCTGACGAAAAGATTTACGAGCTGGAAGAGGAACTGAGCAAGTTACACTGGGACATAGTCGGGCTATGCGAAGTCCGTAGAGAAGGGGAGGACACCGTAACCCTGAAGTCCGGTAACTTGCTCTACCACCGGGAGGGCGACCAACAGTCCCAAGGTGGTGTCGGGTTTCTCGTCCACAGGTCCCTCGTAAACAACATAATAACCATCGAAAGTGTGTCGAGCAGGGTGGTATACCTGGTACTCAGAATATCCAAAAGATATTCGCTGAAGGTCATTCAGGTATATGCACCGACCTCGTCACACTCCGATGATGAAGTAGAAGTTATGTATGAGGACATAAGTAAGGCCATACATACTTCTAAAACCTACTTCACTGTTGTTATGGGGGACTTCAATGCAAAGTTGGGCAAGAAAAGCGGTGATGAGTTGAGAGTGGGGCAATTTGGCTATGGACAACGGAACCATAGGGGACAGAGGCTGGCCGACTTTTTGGAGAAAGAGGGACTCTTTATGATGAACTCTTTCTTCCAGAAGCCGCCTCAAAGGAAATGGACCTGGTTGAGTCCCGATGGTTCCACGAGAAATGAGATAGACTTCATCATGACCGACAGGAAACGTATATTCAGTGATGTGTCTGTGATCAACAGGGTGAAAACCGGTAGCGATCATCGAATCGTCAGGGGCTCACTGAATATCAATGTTAAACTTGAAAGGTCCAGCCTGATGAAGTCTACGCTCCGTCCCACTCGAGCCCATATCCAAAACCCCGAAAGCTTTCAACTTGAGCTCTCTAACCGCTTTGCTTGCCTTGAGGACTTGGCATCAGTGGACGAGATCAACGACGGGCTAGTACAAACTGTCCATATGGTAGGGTCTAAATTTTTTAGACCACGCCGTAAAGATAGACCTCAAAAACTGACCGTTCAAACTTTAAACCTCATGGCTGAACGACGCTCGCTACAGCTGCAATCTTCGCATGACGCGGAGTCATATAGGCAGCTCAATAGACGCATATCCAAGTCCTTGCGACATGACGTGCGTCTCTTTAATACTAACCGTGTTAAAGAGACAATCGAGCGAAACCAAGGCTCCAAAGTGTTCGCAAAGGACAAGTCTATTGGGCAAAGCCAGCTGACAAAGCTGAAACGGGGAGATGGCAGCATAGCGTCAACAAAAGCAGAGGTTTTAGGTGAGATCGAGAGGTTCTATGGACAGTTATATACTTCGGTCGCAAAGCCCGTTGACAGTTTGGTAGGAGATCCAAGAGCCAAGCTGTCCCGACACTACACCGAGGATATCCCGGACATCAGTCTGTACGAGATTAGGATGGCCCTGAAGCAGCTTAAAAACAACAAGGCGCCGGGCGATGACGGAATCACTTCAGAGCTTCTGAGAGCGGGTGGAACACCGGTTCTTAAAGTCCTCCAGAAGCTCTTTAATTCCGTCTTGTCCGAGGGCAAAACGCCTGAAGCATGGAACCGAGGCGAGGTGGTGCTGTTTTTCAAAAAAGGTGATAACAGCCTTTTGAAGAACTATAGACCCATCACGCTTCTGAGTCATGTTTATAAACTGTTTTCAAGGGTCATCACGAACCGTCTCGAATACAGACTTGATGACTTCCAGCCTCCCGAACAAGCTGGATTCCGAAAAGGCTATAGTACCATAGACCACATACATACGCTGCGACAAGTTATACAGAAGACCGAGGAGTATAACTTGCCATTATGCTTAGCGTTTGTGGACTATGAAAAAGCCTTCGATTCGGTAGAAATATGGGCAGTGCTTGAGTCTCTTCAGCGATGCCACATTGACTATCGGTACATCGAAGTGTTGAAGTGTTTGTATAGCAACGCCACAATGTCGGTCCGAGTACAGGAGCAGACTACGAAGGCTATTCCGTTGCGAAGAGGCGTAAGGCAGGGAGATGTTATATCTCCGAAACTGTTTACTGCCGCAATGGAAGATGCCTTTAAGCTCCTGGAATGGCAAGGACTTGGCATAAATGTGAACGGCGAAAACATCACTCACCTTCGGTTTGCCGACGATATCGTAGTCATGGCAGAGTCGATGGAGGAACTCAGCAAAATGCTCAATGACCTTAACCGAGTTTCTCAACGGGTGGGCTTGAAAATGAACATGGATAAGACGAAAGTTATGTCAAATGCCAATGTTGTGCTCACCCCGGTTTCTGTTGAAAACTCGGTACTCGAAGTTGTTGACTCGTACATCTACCTAGGACAAGTAGTCCAATTAGGTAGGTCCAACTTCGAGAAAGAGGTCAACCGCCGAATCCAACTCGGTTGGGCAGCGTTCGGGAAACTACGCGATGTCTTTTCGTCCGACATACCTCAGTGCCTTAAGACGAAAGTCTACAATCAATGTGTGTTACCAGTGATGACTTACGGCGCCGAAACGTGGTCCTTCACCATCGGCCTCATCTCTAAACTCAGAGTCGCTCAAAGAGCTATGGAGAGGGCTATGCTCGGAGTTTCTCTGCGTGATCGAATCAGAAATGAGGAGATCCGTAGGCGAACTAAAGTTACTGACATAGCCCTCCGGATTAGTAAGCTGAAGTGGCAATGGGCAGGCCACATTGCACGCAGAGCAGATGGTCGATGGGGTCGAAAAGTACTCGAGTGGAGACCACGGCTAGGCAAACGCAGCGTAGGACGTCCACCCACAAGATGGACAGACGACCTTATGAAGGTCGCCGGGACACGCTGGATGCAGGTCGCATCTAACCGGTACATGTGGAGGTCCAGAGGGGAGGCCTATGTTCAGCAGTGGACGTCTTATGGCTGAGATGATGATGATGATTAAGGGTCAGAACTATGAGTGCAAAACTTTAACAAATCTTTAAAATTGACATATATGGGAACACTTAAGCCAAGAAAAATACGAATATTATTGTAAAATCTGTATCCAATTTTATTCCCTATCTCGTAATCTTCAACCTGCAATGTGTGGGTGTGTAGATAAGTATATTTTATGGATGTATGTGCTATGTCAAGTCTACATGAGAAGTTTTGTTAAAGTCTTGCGCCCATAGTTCCGACCCCTAGTTATGATCATTGTGATCTCCCTACCCGCGAAGCAGTCCCCTATCTGCTGCTGGCTGTACTTTGTCATTTTGAGCGCTTCTTTTAATATGGTATAGAAATATTATCTGTCATTTCGTACTTCAGTCAGTAGTTTTCATATTGACTATCACCGTGATAAAGTTGTGAATGATAAGTACAGTTAATCAACTGGAACCCGAAACCACTCAGGTCATAGTGACGCCATAAATTGTTCTAGTGGCCTAGGAGTCAAATTGGTTGAATGTTCATGGTTTTGGTTTATCAATTTCTTCAATGTATCTCACGAGTAGCAAGATTTTTTTGCAAGTTTATCGATTTCGGGAAATACCTATACTATGTTTACATATTCTCGTCAACCATTTGACAGAATGCGGGGTATTACAGGAGACCACTGACATAATAAACGAGCGACAAATTAGTAAGTAGTCAGTCGATCGACAGCAAATATATTTAGGTGCCAAAAATATATTTACACGACTTTATTGTCTAAACATTAAGGTCGAGTAAATATACTTTTGGCACGTAGCCCTTATTGGACAGAAATAGTGGATGGTCGTATGTTCAAGCCTCTTTGGCACATAATACATCGTGATAAATCCGGTTCGAAAATAATACAAAAAGTGGGTCAAAGACCATGTCCGTATTTTGGACGTTGTCGAGTTAAGGGTTAAACCGTAAATGATACCTGTCATTGACGTCGACCGCACAAATACTTTTATCTTTGATACCAACACAGTCCACACCTGTGTCTCCGAATTGAATTTTGAAATACACTTCCAAGATTAAAACATAATACATTCTTAAATTAAATTAAACCGGCTTTTCTATCAAGTTGGACAACTATGAATATTCCTTTTGTAATTTTAACTCAAAATTATCATATTATTTATCTCTATCGGAATAAATTACCATTTTAACAGATGAGAATGATTTTATCGAAATTGTAACAAAACAAATCTATAAAAAAACTACTGACATTTACTTGAACTAGAATACCGAGTCACATTCTTAAAAATTCAAGGTACACCCGGGTAAGACCGGACTATATTTCGGTGAGTTGAGACGATGTCACAAAAAAAAAACATAAATTTATTCTTACTAACTTTTACCTGCAGATGTGTGATGTACGTGATAAAAAAGAAATCAAGCTTTCAACATAAATTTACTTGATGCTGCTCAGCCGAATAGCTTTGGAGTAATCGACACTCAAACTTGCACTAATTTTTTTTCAAGACACCCAACCGAAAAATCTTTTGGGCTTAAGATCGGACTAGTATCTAATTTCAACTCTAAAGTAAGGAGAAGAAGGTGCATAGCTTCCTGTTAAAGATTGGATCTGCAAAAATTCTAGAATAACTTCACTATTTTTTTAAACGTTCGTAGCTCACGAATAAAGCAGCTGAGCGGTTGCTGCATACTAGCGAGAGGGGCATAGTGAAATGGCGTCATGCATAATATATCCAGTGAGGAAAAAAAGCTACTATTTTAGTAGTTATTACGGTAATCCGATCTTACATTAGATCCGATCTTAGCCGGATGTACCTTACAAGTACCTACTATTTCATTCAGAATACCGCTGGACTATGTATACCTTATCTTCGTATTTTGCTATTGGGGTCAAGACCAGTATTATTCTGAATTGGGGACCATTTTGTGACAGTTCACACTCTATTCGCTTTTGATGTTGTGATGTTTACGTATATAAATTGTTTCATGAATAACATAAATATTATGATTTGTGAAGAACAGAAATATATCCTAAGTACTTAAAATTTACTTACAAAATTATCTACTCTGCAATTGTTAATGTTTCATCAACATAAATTATTACAAGCGTAAAAACACGCTTATGTATTGTGATATCACATATTGTTTATGAAATTAACACCAAAGCCAAATTTTATTGAAATTTAATGCTTGATTCTCGTTACAAAAACAAACCCGCGTTCGTGACAAAAACAAACAAATCCTGTGAGCTTAAAAGTGAAAAAGCTCTTTTAATTTCGCTAAACAAACGAAAAACACAACCGAAAAGCGCGTTTAAGTTCGTCCTGGGTGCTTAGACAAGTTGCCAATCGCTAACGCTTAATCGTCAATCGTAAACGAAAGGCAGCTAACTGTCTTTGTCGCACTAATATACAAGAGTGACAGAGAGGGAAAACTACGATACGCTACCAAGCGCTAGCGATTGGCAACTTGGCTAAGCATTTGACGTCATAGAGCACGACACTTCACACGGTCTGACGCGACGTTGCTTCATATCATTTTAAGATCTACGTTCAAGCTTCAAATAAACAATACAATACGCATGATCCATAGTTCACACAGGTTCGGATGCGTTCAGGATATCGGCAAAGGCCGCCCGGTGTCCGGTTCGTGAGGTCGCGGACTATTAAGACGAGTTGAATACTGCATCCGCGTTCGAGACAAAACACGCAAAAACGTACGCTTAATGAGAGTATTATGGCCATTTTATGTCTTTTGTGAAAAAAGATGGCCGTTTTGCTATTTGGTGATTACACTGTGTCACGTGCTGATAAAAAAATCAGACATAGCACTGTGGTCCCGTAGTAGGTCATAGAGGTCCAATGACGATGATTGAATAATATCATTATCTTTATCCTAATTACTTACCCATTAGTCATATTAAGTCATGGTATAAAAATAATTGCAACTAGTTTTATAGAACATTTATGTTTGGTCATCTGAAGTGAACACAACGGATAAGTCCTTGTTACTAGTGTTATCAAGAAGCTCATTAGCGTAATACGCGACACGAGTTTTTTCACAAAAAAAAATATTGTTACACGTTTGCTTTGCAATGCATATTCAAGTTGAAGGTATGCATTATATGTTTTGTAGTTATTTTTAAATTATGAATACATAATATATTTACTATTGAGGTGCTACGCCAAGGCAGTTAAGTCGCAATACTATTTAGTGTTTTCTGATTTTTATCGAAACTTTTAACTGCAATGCCGGCCGATGCCGGTAATAAATGATATATGATAATGTTTATTAAAAACTCAATTTTACGAATAAATTAAGAAATTTTGCGTTGACTTGCGATTGTGGGCTATAGAATAGGTCTACGCCTTGCGTTCAAAGGCGTAGAACATGCTACGAAAAAACTAATTTTTATTTAACTGTTTATTTATTTATTTTAGGTACAAATTTTAGGTGTTTTTATAAGAATTCTTATTTTTGAGACTTGATTGTCTGTTAAGAAGACCGATTGCTACATTGAAGGAATTCGTCAAGTGTTTCAAACACTATCACAGTTACTGCCAGATGTTGCAAATGTCAATACCGATAACTTACATGAGAAGATTTCTCACTTATGCAAGAGAATATATTATTATTCGTTATTTAATAATAGACAGCAACTGGAAAAAGATCCAGCGATCAAAATCTCGTATGCTAAAAAATACAGTGATTGCCTGAACAGCATTGAAGTCTGTAATCTATCGAATGAAAATGTAGATAGTACCGTGCGCCTAGCAGAGTGCCTGCCGGGTAGTGATTGTTCTTCAACGAGTGGTCATAATTTTAGAAAGGATTTCATGGACTGCAGCAAACGGTCCAAACGGCGCAGATTAGCGTAGCTAGCTAAAGTAGATCATTCTACGATAAACTCTTTGCTTAGTGGATCCAGTCAATCTCACATCAATTCTGTGGAAGAAGTGTTATCTTTTATAAATGAGGCAAATTTGAGTAATCATCAGTATAATTTGATGAAAGAATTGATTAATAAGAAGTCTCCGAATGCGTTACCATTCTATCAAAAAAAGTTGGAGGCTAAGAAGCTGTGTTATCCATCAGTGACTTATGTTACGGAATCATCTTCCGAAATAGAATCACAATATTTTTGGACTATACAACATGCAGAATACTAGAATCACGAAAAGATGTTGTAAAAAATATTGATCCTACTAACTAGTTTGTTTAAATAGGGAAATGGCCGTACCGGGCATATCGAATACAAGTAACCATGTATGTAGTAAATTTGTTGTAACTAGTTATGAAATTATTACAAGTCATAAGGAGAGATGTTCATTAGGAGACACGTAGATTATATATTTTAATTGTATACACTAATTTAATTACAGGTAGAACTATTTAAAATGTAATAAGATAATCATTCAGGGCAGTAATTCGTTTAAATTAGTTTTAATATAATAATTGTAATTATTACTTTATATTTATTTTCTTACCGATATAATTTAAGTGCTCTGTTACTGTTACTGTTACAAACTATAGTTATATAAACCTAATAAAATATCGTTATAGTACTATAGTTTGTTTATTTAACTATAATTTACTATAATATTTCATAATTACATGCTTTGACATGCATTAATGCAGCTGTTAACTGCGCGAAATGCCTATGACCGCCCTTCTTAGGGCGCGGGACCACAGTGCATAGGTGTTTTTATATTGTCGTAGATAAATTGATATCCATTAATCGTTTAATCCGAAACGTTACTATAGGAAATGGTTTCAATTACTAAAATATATTTACTCTTATTCCTAACGAAATAAATCGATCCAACAATGTAGGTACTGCAAACTTACCTACTACCTAATTGGTAGGTAGGTACCCCGTCGGTTTAGTTAAATCTCTATTTCTCTTGTCTAATTTCTGTCACGCAAAAGATTTTATATTTCTATTTTAATATTAGGATGAATATCTGAGCGTTTCAACCGCCTAATTTTGGTGGCAAAATTTTTGCCGAAGTTTATATTCCTTACAATGTGCTACTTTGTCATTTGAAGGAGGCACGGTACCTTATACAAATGACGAAGTCTAACATTGAGACGTTTAGAAACTTCGGGAAAAAATGAAAAATGTTCCACAAAACTCGTGTTTAGGAGCCTATTTATGTCTTTGTCGAAAAAAAATTGACCTATGACAAAAACCACAAATCAACTTGATTCTAAAAGTTGTTAAATAAAGGTTTGACCACTAGATATAATGAAGAGTTGGGCACAAGGTAATCCGATTACATTTGTATGTGTACTTTGTAATCTTGATACATAGAAATTAATTTACAAAAACAATCAGATACACTCGGTATATTGAAACAACATCCAAAGGTTACAATCGGCTATTAATAAACGCTGTGATCAACTTTTTATTTCTATCAAATACCTATTTACTATCATAAAATCGAATCGATATGGTCGGTTAGTCTTTTATATTTTAATTCCATCAACATTTTATTACAATGTAGGTAACCAACTAGGCTACGGAGGCTGTATATTGTCTAATTACAGATTATGGATAAGCATTTAAATATTGTTTGAAGAGTTTGCTTAGGTACCATGAATGAGATGCCGCCGCTACCTTTCATCCCTCTCGTACTCGCATATTTGGTGCGAGCGAGCCGCATACAAAGTAAGTCCGCGTTAATAACGCGCCGGCAGCTCATGATATGGCTACTACTCGTAGTAGTCAAAATGTTCGCTATTCCGTTCACCCGTTGAAATCTTTTGTATTGAGAGGCACAACAAGAAGTTCATAATTATCTACACTGAAATTTCATTTTGGATACTTTTACATTCGTCACCTTTCTTTTGTCGTCTTTCATTCTTCCTTTTAGGCATTATCAAATATATTAATCATCATCAGCCAATTGACGTCCACCGCTGGACGTAGGCCTCCCCCAGAGAGTTCCACAAAGATCGGTCGTGAGCTGTCCGCACAAATAATATGTTAATACTAATGAGCAATTTTTGAGCATTATCAAATAATTATATTAATATAAGAATATTTTAATTTATAATACACGTAAGTATTACAATATTTGATAATGCTCAGTTTTATTAAAAAATAACCAATAGATTTTATTTTACATGCAAAAATGGCCGTAAATCATATGCAGATTTATAATAATACTACTAAGTATCTCAGAATACTCTCTGCACATTGCACAACTATAAATAAGTGTATATTGTAAAATCACATACATCAGCATCACACATCATAAGCTTATATAAGTCAATTGCTGGACAACGGCCTCTCCTAAGGCCCTGGTTTTTCTGGCCGGCGACCGACGACGTGTCAGAGAAACCACCCTCAAACATTCGCGAACAAAACATTCGAACGTCGTCGGCGGCGGACACGCGTCGGTCGCCGGTCGCCGGCCAGAAAAACCAGGGCCTTAGCCTATGCATATGGACACATTAGGAGGTAAATGCCCATAAACGCCACGCTGGGACGCTAAGCGGACGCGACAAGTGGTGTACCATGTGGTGACTGGTGACGGTAGTACCTAAGAATACATTTGTCACCACCCCAACTCTTCCTGTGGGCGTTGTAATTGTCACTGACCATTTATTTATCGAAGATTGATGATAGGAAGCGGTGTTCGTAGTACTGTGATCGCCAATACGTTTCCCCAGCGGGGCAATTATATGCATTTAACTCCTAATGCGCCCATATGCATAGGTAATAGGACAGGCTTAAGTGCAGCAGTGGACTGAAATAAACCGATGATGATCATATTATATTTTACATACATACAATTCCTTCTTCATAGTCGACATACCTACTACAATTAGATTTTTATGATTATTTTACCTCCTGATTTAAGCAGGACCTGTTGCTTTACTGTCGGATTTTTCTGTTATAATTGGACGAGTCAAATCAGTGATAAAAAAACAGCATATTTATGCATAAAATATTAAAACCAAGGTTCTTCATTGCTTTGTCTTGCCGGAAAGGCGATCATAAATATCATATATTTTATTATGATCGGCTATTAGGGGTAATAATATTGTGATTTAACATTCAGTGAAAACAATCTCCTCGGAATCCGGTTATATACAATGTATTTTCGCATATAAACTGGTTGCACTGTTACTTAGTAGATGAATCGTTTATTACATTTTATACATTGTCTTAATGCATATTCAGGGCCGCACGTACATAATTATATATATTTAATAATTAAAACAAAAGTTTACATGACATTATAGCAGAACACCAATGCGTCATGAAACTAAAATTATCATCATCATATCAGCCGAAAGACGGCCACTGCTGAACATAGGCCTCCCCCAAAGATTGCCACAATGACCGGTCCTAAAATTATACAATTGAAAAAATATAATACAGATACAAAATAGGATATAGAAATAAAAAAACACATTAATTAGATTTATGCAGTAGCAGAAAAAAGCTGTCATACTTATTTATATTTTTATCCAGTCGAATGAATATTTCAACATTCGTCAAATTATAAATGAAATGAAAAATGAAAAATGTTTATTTGATGCTAAAAATAGAAACAAAAAGAAAACTTAATCTATGCTAAATCTTAACCTAAGTACAAAGCATCAAAATGGATGCCACTCAGCATATGCCGATAACTAAAGGGTTTTAGTTATGGCGCTGGTTTTCAGGGCAACCAGAAAAATTATTGATGAATTAACACTAATCTGTTGACATAATAAATAAATTAGTAAATTATTGAATTACAATTAGAGTTAGTACACTGCGACTTAATAAAGTGCGCATAGTAAACAGTGTGAGCAAATTCCATAAGTGATCTTAAAATTAACAATATAATACTATATGAAACATGTATACAACGGCATATTAACCCTTCGTATGTCTAAGCACTGATCCGTAACGAGAAAACTATTAGAAAAAAAAAATAATAAATAAATAAAATAAATATGCGCGACACACGAGGGGTCAATCAATCAGGAGTGCTTAGTTTTAAATAAACATGACTAGTTCAAATAAAATCAATAGTAACCTATTTACTGCCAAAGTTAAATAGCCTAAAACAAAATCCACGCTCACGCATTTGTTATCTGAAGATCTGTCAAATATTGTTTTATTTTAATTTTAAACATTGCGACGGACGAAGAGTTTCTAATAGGTGGTGGAATATTATTCCAGCACTTGCTGGCGGCGTATCGAAAACTTCCACGAAAAGCTGATGTTTTGTGCTTTGGGCCGATTAGACGTATGGCACCTCGCACCGCTCGCTTAGAAAATTTCAGCTTTTCGTACAAGTACGATGGTTTCTCGGTATGTATGACCTTAAAAAGCAATGAAGAAAAGTGCAAGTTACGCCTAGATTTCATATTCAGTAATTTGTTCTCGTTCAAAAACGGAGTAATATGAGAACGTCTAGGGATATTAAAACAGTAACGTGCGCAAGCATTTTGAATGCGTTGGATTAACAGAGATGTTCGTGCTAGCAGGCAACCACTAAAAACAACATCAGCATAACTTAATTTAGAAAGAATAAGTGCATCACAAAGATTTATTCGTAAGTCGACTTTGATGAAATCACGGAAGCGGTATAATACCTTGAGCCTGTAGAAACAATTCTTTACCAGTTCCGCGACGTGCTCTTCGAAACGCAGCTCACTATCAAAGGAAAGTCCTAGGTTACGAGCTACGTAAACACGCTCTAAAGGGTCACCCGTTATTTCAACCTTTGGCACTATATTTTGAAGATCGAGCAGTCTTTTCCGTGAACCAATCACCATAAATTTAGATTTTGTTGAATTTAGAATTAGCTTATTTAATTTACACCATTCAGCGATACGCCTTAAATCTGAATTTATTTTTTCAACTGCGGAGTCCATTTCGTTAGGCTTAAAAGAAGTATAAAGTTGCGTATCGTCCGCATATAGATGATAACCACAGTGTTTTATATTTTCTGTAATATCCGCACTATACAAAATGAATAAGAGCGGGCCCAGAATGGATCCTTGGGGTACACCCCGAGTTACATTTAAGGTGCAAGAGTCCTCAATTACATCGCGTCCACAGCTTAAGTCAACAGTTTGCTTTCGTCCAGTAAGATAGCTCGCAAACCAACTCAATGAACGAGCATCCACGCCATAGTAAGCCAGTTTGGATAGGAGAAGTGTAGTGTTTATAGTGTCAAAAGCACGTGAAAAATCCAACAAAACAAGCAATACATTTTCGCCTCTGTCACAGGCACCTAGAACATCATCCACCACATCCAACAGGGCTGTCGTCGTACTACGAGTTTTTCTGAAACCCGACTGCAGCTTAGGGAGGATGTCGTTTACTTCCAAGTACTCTGTAAGTTGCAAGCACACAGCTCTTTCCAGAATTTTTGACAGGAAAGGCAAAATACTTATAGGGCGAAGATCTTTGAAACCTTTATTAGACTTTATATTATATATAAACAATGATCTTATCATTATTATACCATATTTACATGCAATTTTTGAAAACAGTCGGCAAAACATTTGGCATCTACCAAATCTTGCGAAATTAACAATGAAACTTGATGAATTGAACTTTTGCCCGTGTTAGCCTCTGGTTTAAAAATTAAATGAAATCTTTACTTCACAATTTAATACCCACCCGGGCTGACAGGAAAACTCGATCAAATGTACTATAAGCTGATTGTATCGATATTATCATCTCTGTATTGTAAATGTAATCAAAATCATTAAAGACATTTTTTTAATGGCATAAATATTAGACATTTGTATTTCTAAAAAACAGGTTATATTCTGTCCAAACTGCTTGTCAGTAAAAAAAGGCAAATAAAAAAAGTAGGTTTCCATAGAAAAATTAAATTTACTGCTTTTTTCGCCTCTCTAGACACTTATCCAAGTTCACAATAATTGAATTATTGATCAATAATATTGTTTATTACTTGACTTTTGATAATGCAACTTTCTTTACTTAACTATCGACCTTGACACCAATAAATCTGTTTAACTCGATTACATGGCTATTATCGAAATTTGCTTGGTGTAAATGAAAAACAAAAAGTCCACTTCCTATGTTTTTATCAGTACGACACGCACGATCTTAATCTTATTATGCTAGTCACAGCGCGTAATGCAGTAGCGAACAGAATACAGTCCAGATTAATGACTTCATTCGATAACCTACATTTTTTGTCGAGATTTCGTCACACTTTTTTACATTCAGTTCGTGTGTCATAGGCCGGTAAGCTACCATAGACCCAGTTTTGGGGAAACCCTGCGTAAAAGATATAGTCCATTTCAAATACGAAGGCCCGATTTCACTCGAAACTTTTGTCATTTAATTGGTCCACTGCAAATTGCCACGTGTCGTATATCGATGTATGCAATAAATATCACGACACAAAAGGGTCTGGGCACGTAACTTTTGTTATCACTGATCCTATTGTTGACGCCTAATGACTTTGTCAAGCGGAATTGAGCCATCGTATTTGAAATGGACTTTACAAGAATGGTATTTTTTTGTATTTGCATTAAACACAGTCGAAGTAGTTAATAAAGCTCCCTAAAGAAAGTTTAGAAATGACAAATAGGGGCAAATAATCGATGGGTTGGGTTGGCCTTAGGTTTGAAAAAAAGTGTCTTAAACAAAATTCTAAATGTAGGGACTTACGAATTACTCTGAAGCAATTGGATAGAAAGCGATGTAAAAGATCCCAATATCAATCTTTTGCAATTAAATAATAAGTAAAAAGAAGCGTATACCAAAATATATTCGTAAAAAAATATCGTATAAGTATCTAATTGTCATCGTCTTAGATAACTCCAGTCAAAGTAAAACAAAATATTATATTCTGTGTTCAATTATTAACAAAATAATCAACAATAGTCATTTTTACGCGTCCTAATTTGAAACAAAAACATTTTTATGCCGTGTTTACCATAAAAATGCCATTGTTTCCTAATCTAAGTGCAGATAGCATTTGACGTTTGATTCGTCCATAAATTGTAAACATTCTCTGTTGATTGCTTAATTCCTCAATAAATCTTTTAATTGGCGGGTTATTAAAACCTCAATACCATCAGTAGGTACTCAATACTGTGACATCGCGTGACGTACGGTCGAGGAATTTAATTTCCTACCCATTTCGTACCTTGTCATAGTAGCTATAATATGACAGTCCTAGCAGCTTTCATATTGATTGTCACCGTGACAAGGTACGAAATAGGTAGGAAATTAAATTCCTCGACTGTACAACATTTACGTCTACTTGCTCAGCCCTTGTCAGCCTCTGTAGCCTAGTTGGTAGTGACCCTGTCTACGAAACGGTAGGTACCGGGTTCGAATCCCAGCGAGGGCATTCATTAGTGTTTATCTCATTTTTTCTTGGTCATGGTTGTTTCTGTGTATTTTTTAAATATTGTATTTTATTCGGCTGTTTCCGCAACTCGACATCAAACGTGCCTGTTTTATATAGTCCCAACGCGGGCCTAATACTTCTCGTACAGTCAAGTTCATAAAATATTGCTGGCTTCAAAAATGTATAAGCATAGAAAGGACATATGCATCTGAACAGATTTACCAATCAAATGTATGTGTACATATTACCTGTCATATTAATCTGAGCATGTGTCACATTAAAATGTAAGCAGCTGAAAAGTAAGTAATATTAGTCATGACATGCCTGACATTTAACATCGCTGCATCGAAAATCTAAAAAAAAATATTAGGGTCATAATTAAGTGTATCTTAAAAAATCTTGTAATCCATTATTAGATTTATATACAGCATAAAAAAGACACAAAACAAAGCTGATGAACTAAACAAAATTGATCACTGTTTATGTTATTACAAAGTTAATGAACAAGAATTGTAAAAAGGCTCGGCAGGAAGCTTGGTATGATAAGTGACGCCCCATATGAGGTAATGTCTTATAAATAAAAGATAAATAGATCTAAAAGGAAAATCCGCATCCGACTGATTACGATACTTACGAGATGAGACTCACGACTAAAGGGATAAACACGAGGTGTTTAATTTATGTAAATTGCAATTAAATTGGCACCATGGCACTGTCGACTTTAAAAATAACATAACATTATAGCGCTTGGTTTTTCTTAAAGTAAGCTCGGTAATTTTCGTATTACAAACGAATTATCATTTATCCATCAAAGCTTTAATACTGATTTTTCAAAAGTCAGTTAACAATTCCTACACGCCAGCTTTTCTATCCTCACCATTTAGATGTTTAGCAGTCCTCAACCGTGCATTTTTCTAGAATTTTCCTGCCTCACACAGCAGAGCTATACTCGGGAATGATTTCTCGTCTGCGGTGTTTCCGGACCGTAACGATCTTCAATTCATCAAGAAAATTCCCATCTTAAAGGTCGGCAACGCACTTGTAATACCACGGGTGTTGCGGGTGTCCATGGGCGACGGTGATCGTTTACCATCAGGCGATACGTCGTCTCGCTTGCCTCCTATTCCATAAAAAAAAATCTGCCAAATAAATATCTATCCTTTTTGACTCATGACCTGAGATAATGATGGTAATAATTTTAACTGACGGATACTTTTAATTTAACATAGGATTTAAGAATTAGTCCTTAGTGTATCAGAATTCGAACTTCGAACTAAGTTTGTGCTTTGTTCTTTTGTTACCTAACAATAAAGTTCAGAACATGGTAACAACTATTCTTATACAGTGTGTAAATCTAATACGGGCGATCAATTAAACCAGGCATGGGATTCATTAGTGTAATTATGGATTACAAGGTTTTTTAAAGTTACTCTTAATTATGACCCCACAGAATTTTTTTAAGATTATCGGAGCAGTAATGTAGGTACAAACATTTGTTATTGTTGATATGGCAGTTAGGTCATCTGCTTTTGAAATTAGCTGTCAACGAGTGTTTAACTCGCGTATGTTGCTCTACATTGCGCGCCGAATTATTTTGTATGGATAATTTTGTTGCTCTAATTTTATGTAAAAGTTATTTGAATGTACTTATTATGTCGTAAACTAACACCCGTTAAGAGCTTCGCCCGTATTAGACTTACACCCTGTATATTATATCCAGTAATAAGAAGAATGGTCGAGCTTTACAGAGTGACATCTGGGTCGGGGAGCAAGAGTGCACTGAGTACTAGGGATGGTCATGCTGAGCAGATTTGAGTATGGAGACAACAAAGAAATCGTGAAAAAAAATCACCTAAATATGAGTTACTTGGTCCTTAATTGATAGTTAAGTCAAGATCAATGATTAGAACATTTTCGCGATTTCTTGGTTGTCTCCATAATGAAAGTTGCTCAGCATGACCATCCGTAGTACCAAGATCAGTCTTGCTCCATAATATCTAATTGATTGAAAAATTGGTGTTAAGTTCTATCAAACGGCACTTATGATGTTATAAACGATTATAAACAACGCAAATACATACAAAGTTATTTAGTTGATCTAATCTTTATAAAATTAGGTAAGCATCTACTAAATGTTTGTATTTGAATGCATGTCACAATATCATAGGGTCAAGGTCCGATATTTGAAATTAAAATGATTTATTCAAAGCTAATTTAAAAAGTTTTCCGTGGCACGCGTGGCTTGTCATAAACATAAATTTTAATTACTTAACAAATTATAATAACGCATTAGTAACTTGGGTGACTAAGATATCGTCGACTGAACTCAACTCACTGAAAAAACTGTCACTGCTCACTCTTTGCAACTTCGTATGTCAGTACAGTATTAACAATGTACCGAGGAGAAGTTTCATAAGTTGCCAAACTTCTATAGAGAATGTTCTCGGCAATTTCAATTTTACAAGCAATCTAATCATCTCAAAACCGTTGTATATACATGCCTTTTAAGGTATATTTTATGCCTTGTTTGCTCAATTCTTAAATAAAATATCCTTCATAACACTTTTTTATAAGTTCTCATGGAAACATTCTCAATGAAAACTTAGTCTTAAATTCTCATGAAAGTTCTCTGAAATTTCCGAGCATATTCCCGAAATTTTGAGAATGTTCTGCGCCTTGTAAATTGCTAATCAGAACTGAGATACGAGCTTTATTTCAAGTTGGTATTTGAGTTTTGGTTTTTAAGCTAATTAATATGGTCATTTACAGAGCCGAATATCGGGGCTCAATAATTTCAACTTACATGGTAAATATTCCGTTTTAAGTCATACTAATAATAAGTTTTGGTTGTCGATTGACGACATATTATTTCTTCGCGTATAATCTATATTTTCTAAATATACAATAATGGGGCTACCTCCGCCAATTATGACTTGTTGATTTTATGTATGTGCCTATTGTACTTGAATTAGTTAGAAAGAAGCGATGTCTAGAAGGCTGACATGAGTGTAAATTTGCTTACAGTAGAAAATGCCCAGGATCGTGCAAAATGGAGGAAATGCAGCAGGAAAGCGCACCCTGGCAAAGGCCGGGATAACGCTAGGTAGAAGAAGAAGTAGAATAGGTTTATATGTATCTTTTTTTACTTCGTCGCTTATTACGACAAGAAAAATGAGATAAATCATAGGTACTTTATGAAACCTGCAATTTACAGATATACTTCAAAATGTTTGATGTAAGGTGTTAACAATACTTACTACAACTGCGCTTACTACTGGTCAAATTATACTGAAAAAAATGTTAAATTACCATACACGGCACGATTTTTATTTTAACACATAACTACTGTTTTATGAACTAAATAAAATTAATTAGGCATTCAACAATAAAGAAACGTAAAACATGTTACGCAAACATGGCCCTTTATTGTTCAAAGTCATCCATGCACACCATACACAAATTTCGCCATTGACCTTGTCCGACATAGGTTTTTCTTGTTTTTTTATACCACAACAGTGAAAAACCAGCATGTTAATTGATGTTCAAATTATTTTTATTAAATATATTGATTCGTGATTTTCAACTAGTCACACTACACAACTTATATAATTTGCCTTATTGTTGCCTGGTAGAGAATGCCTCTTGGCATTAAGTTTGCCTTTTCTGCATTAAAGAATAAATAAATACAATGCTCGCTCGCTATAAAGTGAATTATTTCAATACATTATTTATCAACAATGTCACTATTTAACACATAATGTATTGAAATGACATGTGTCAGAATTGACTTCATAGTGTTCGTGCACTGTTACAGTAGCTAGTATGATAATATATAATGTATTATAAATATTGTTCTCGAGTATATTGAGTATTTGCGTGGTGTCGACGGTTAGAATACATTTTGCCACCACCCCAACTCGTTTCGTGGGTGTCGTAAGAGTCATCTAAGGTATAAGTCACTAACCATTCATTTATTGAAGATTGATGATGGGCAGCAGCGTCATCATTGGACTCACTACTGCCGCAACCCGCTTACCCATCGTGGCGATTATGGGCTTTACCTCCTAATGCGACTGTACGCATAGTAATAGGAGAGGCCTATGTCCAGCAGTGTACTTAATAAGACTGAATAATCTGGTGATGCAATCTTTTATTAAGTTAGATTTGTTTTAGGTGTGTAATGTGCACTATGTGTTTGTGGTCACGTTCCTCACTTTCCCTATGACAAAACCGGCGAAGGCTAAATTATGATTGCATGACATTGAAGCTATTTGTGATATTTTTACAATTTGAGATACTGTAACAATGATATGAAGAGCCCTTGACTTGTCAATTTCGACGTTTGAGTGGCATTTTTTATTATGTTAATCAAGAACCTATAGTCCGGTACGGTACCACTGTGGAAATACCTACGCGTAATAATGCGAAATTACCTAATGATGGAACAAGCAGCGTAAATATGTAATAATTGAACCATGGCAAATTGTGATACTTACACGTACCATTTTCTATGGAGTTGGCCTATTTGGGAAAACAGCGCCGAAAAAAAAATACTTTTTCTTATCACGACACTGAATGGATCATCTCAAACAGAAGATGACCACTATTTTGCTATAGGTAAAAAACTTTAAGACACCTGTTGAAAGAGACCTAGTAGTGATCTATTCAAATAGAAAATACTTAAATATTTATAATGCGAACACAAACAAAACAAATGACTATAAGGATAGGTTACAACTACATTCAACAGGAGCTTCTTTTAACTTTTTCACCTTGACACTTGTATAATTCGTCTGATGGTAAGCAGGTATCATGATTTCGTTGACTTCTTCTCTTAAAACAGGAACATTTCGTTAAAGTGGATTTAGACCAAACGAGCGAATGCTCATTCTATCCCCCACTCTACGAAATCAACGAATTTCGAAGAATCACGTTTTGTGTAACGAACGAATTTCGTAGAGTGGAGGATAGAGCATTCGCTAGTTCGGTCTAAATGCACCTTTACATGTTGACTGCAAAAGCGACAAGAAGGCTTGATTATAAGCATTAATCATAAGTAAAACAATACAAATCATCGATAATTATCGCTATCAACCAGTGTAGTTCCAGTTAATAAAATCTGCCATATAATATTTACTGGCACTAACCTACATCAACAATTTCATATTATTGCATAACTTTAACGAAGTCAGTGACCCAATTATTGAGCATAGAAATAAGCTTAGACGCCATTGACTGTTGAGATCAAGTTTAAACGTATTAAAGTCGTAAATTACTCTATTAAATATAATTTACTGTCCTGTTTCAATAAACCACTTGGAGTAAAGACTCAATGCTTGAAGGAACCATCTTTCATCTTCAAGTTAATTGACAGAAACTTTATTTTTTTAAACAACTAAGTCTTGTTATATGGATCCATATACTTGTATAGCAGAATATTTTGGGGATTCTCGAAAACAACTCTTCGAATAGCTTATTATGTAGATACAAGTATGTTTCGGAGATAGCAGATAAAGCTCGGTCGCCCTGGTACTATCTGAATTCTTAAGTAAGTCCCCAATCAGTGTAATTCTACTGTTCTGAAGCATATTCACTCAAAAATGTAAATCGAAAACACGAAAAATTATACACACCACTGTGATCATCAATGCTCGGCGGGGGTGAGCTGTTTTCATACTAAATGACATGTATCACGTGATATTTAGTATGAAAACAGCTCACCCCCGCCGAGCATTGGTGATAGTTATCAATGTTATCATATCATGTTGTTACTCGTCCTGCAGTGAGCTTACAATGAGCTGTCGGTCGCCACCTTGTTAACGCGGACTTACTCTATCTATCCCGCTTGTACTTACGTATTGCTGCGAGCCGGATAGAAAGTAAGTCCGTATTAATAACGGGTCGGCAGCTCATAGAAAATGAACTTCAGAAATCAAGTTGCGCATATCTCTCAGTTACTCCAACGAATGTGTCATCGGACTAACACGGAGGTTTTCAAAGTTCGCACTAAACCTATTGCCGCATTGCGCGTAGAACCGATAGCCGTTGGGGCGGGAAGATTCTTGAGTGGTGGCCACGTACCGGAAGGCGTAGCATGGGTAGGCCCCTCACAAGGTGGACTGATGACCTGGTGAAGGTCGCAGGAGTGCACTGGATGCGGGTGGCGAAGGACCGGTCATTGTGGCAATCTTTGGGGGTGACCTATGTTTAGCAGTGGACGTCTTTCGGCTGATATGATGATGATGATGATGATGACTAAACCTGCTGCCCGGCAGAGAAGCACGAACCATTTTTTATGTTGTCAGACCATCTTCGGCCTTTGGAGCGTTTGATATGTTTCCAATATTTTTTAAGATCAAACTAGCTACATTTTTTAAGAAACCAGTATTTAATTGAATTTTAATCCAATAGATTTATAACGCAACTCCCACGGGAATTACCGAAATAAAACCTTTGAATATAACTATAGTTTTTTATGTGACGAAGGTAGACAACTGAGCTCTCAGCCCACCTGATGAAAAGCGGGAACTGAGGCCCATGGACATAGTGAAAAAATCGCCTATGCACCCTCGCCATCCCTGAGGACTCAGATGGATTGCCTCTATGCCAGTAATTACACCGGTTATCTTACCCCCAAACCGGAACACAAAATAAAACTAACTATTTAGCAAAACAGTACCTACTAACTATTTAGCGGCAGGTTAACGGGTAAGACGGTGATAGCCGATAGATATACGGTGATAGGTGATAGACGGTTTATCCGGGCGGACCCTGCACGAGGTCCTACCACCAGAAAAACGTACCATTAAACTCCTAATAATATACATATGACTATGAATAGGATTACCCAATGTCAGTGACATAAGTAGAAAGTACCAAGGTATCAGCCATGATATAAATGAAAGCACTTGTGGTTACCATGTACCAGCCATTCTTGCTCGTGTGGTTACTTCCTTAATGTGTAAAATACAATATGTACCTACTTTTATTTCTACTACTGACTTGGTCTGATACTACAAGATGATTTTTTATCATTTTAGAGGGATGAACATTAACTATGGTTCTGACATCCGATTCGAAAATAAAACATGCTCTTAATCGGATGTCGGTCTCATAGTAAACGTTCATGAATTTGAACATCACCTCTAAAATTTTAACGGTGAATAAAAAAACACTGAAATTAACTGTAAAGGTGCATTCAGACCAAACGAGCATTCGCTATTCTATCACCCACTCTACGAAATCAACGAATCACGTTTTGTGTAACGATCGAATTTCGTAGAGTAGGGGGATAGAATAGCGAAAGCTCGTTTAGTCTGAACTTCTGAATGCACCTTTAGGTTCCAAACAATTCAAGCAAAATTAAAGTCGTTGAGATGGCCAATTCCGTTATGGGCACAATTTCAAGAACTGAAAAATTAATTCATCTGACATGTTTACAGTCGTCTTTTGTCAAATATTTTCTTTTGTAATGTTTTTTTATGAATCTACACATATGGGTATGGGTATTGGCAATCTCAACGACATAAAGAAACAATCGTAGAAAGTGACCCTCGAAACCTATCATCTTGTCTTTACCATCAACAGAGAATTCTCTTGATTATAAAGGTTAGATTGATTTTACAGTTGTAGACGTTCAGAAGCTATACAGGGTGAAATATAAGTCGTGAACTCTATAAACAACTAGCAATTTAATGCCCCACAAATTACTTAAAAACGGTCAAGTATTTTTTTGGGGTTTATGTTTTTGTATTTCTTGGTTTTAGGATATCCAAACGGATCTTTAAGACAAATGAATGGAATAATTTAAATTACCTTTTCAAATAGAAGTAATTAATAACGCCAATTTTGTCATTTTGTAAAATAAAATGATATTTAACGTTAAATGTAAACATTTTAAATAGCTTAAATAGCCGTTATGATTTCTTAAAACACCTTAAAAATTAGAAAAAGTAACTAAAAATACGAAAAAAAACTTAACTTTTTCTAAGTAACTTGTAGGGTATTCAATTGTTAGTTGTTTATAGAGTTAGAAAAACTGTTCACGACTTATACCCTGTATGTAGCTGCCTTAACAACAGACAGTCCTTATACCTATTCATTTGGAATTCATGATATAAAATGATCTCCGACTCCCAAATGCAACAGCCCACCTCAAGCTTGAATCAAATACAAATAAAAACAAGTAAATAACAGTATCTGTAGTGATATTAATGTTGCTTGTCAACCAACTGCGACCTACAAAACAAGTTTAGACCAGACTAAAGTCATAATCCAATGAGGTAATGACACAAAAAGTGGATAAAAAAGTAGCACACTTTTCGTTTTGATTTTACATAATTGAATTAAATACGGATCGATATAAAATCTTGCAACGAGTTTTAAAGTGTTGCCCAATTGCGGAGACGCAAACTTGACACAACTGTTTTAGGGTTCCGTGGCCAAAATCGTAGAGGCCAGAAACCCTTACATCCCCTATCGAGTCCGAACGTAAGTAGGTACGGCGTGCTTAAATACAAATTAGAAGAGTTTATTAAAAAAAATCTGTAGGTACAGTCAAGGGCATTAATATATACACTTCTCCATACTGATCCCTTACAAATGTGTATATTAATGCACTCGACTGTACTTATTTCTTAAAGTTAAACTTTTTTTAATGATTCGTGACTTCTGAATAGATTCACACACACACATTATCTAGCTTTATGTTCTCAATTATTATACTGAAATGAAATATAGATAAAAGCGATCTCTTGTTTAATGGTGATAAGTAGGAAGTCCGCGAAATATACCCATAAAATAAGAAGAATAATAAATATTATAAAACACGTCTCACATTCGCTCGAATTTCTTTTTTTTTAATACAGGCTATGCAGCCAGCTGTCTCGGCTATCAAAGCTGTCACTTCCTGGCTGTGTATTCCAATCGCTTGCCGAGTTCAAGCTACACACGATAAAAGTAAACCAGTATAACAACAGGCCTGCATGTTGTTCCCTTGAGACTAAGGGTGAAGACACATTTATCGGCATGCGTACGCATTTTGTCTATAGAAAATGTCAGTTTAGTATGGGAACTCGTCCAGCTCACCGCACGCGTACGCATGCTTACATGTTTCATACTGAACGGCCAATTTCATTAGACAAAATGCGTACGCATGCTGATATAATATATGTGTCTTCACCCTTAACCAGTCCACAATGTTAGACTTTTTACCCTTCGATAAGAAAATGATTTACTACTCTACTATGAGCTTGTGAGGTACCACACTATTGTCAGTGTCACAAGACACGATAAAACGTGTGGCACGTTATGATAAAAATACTATGATCTTTTTTCTTTGACGGTACTTACAAGGAAACACCAACGCAAGATAAAAAAACAGACTGACAGATCTGATGAGATCGCTATAAGTAAGAAATTAATACGTTAGAAATTGGTCTTTGGTAGTTCCTTCCTGCGCGCCCCATTCTAATTTATAATCTAGAAAACCTGGTCTACTACCGCATATATTCTGTGCTACCGCAACTACTACTCTGTCACTCCAACGAAGACATTATTAGAGTAAGACAGACAAATCCTTGAAATTTACGAATTTCGAAGTTCGCGGTAGGGCCGCAGGTAGTTTTGTTACGAAAAGGCTTGAAATACAAATCTAGTGTTGAACGCTCAATTTGTTTGACCCCTAAGGATTTCCTGTTTCAAATGTAAGTTTATTGATGAAATCGACTTGTAATAACGCTTTTACTCAACAATAGATATTCAATCGAAAGTTTCAAGTCTTTGATGAAATTCGTTCGGAATGCCGGCGCCCACGCCTGCGCAACGTTTGGAACAACACACGGAACCTGTTACCGAGTGATCAATCTTGTCAAATGGAAGGTTTATTAGCCTCTCCACTGTAGTTTCGAGTGATTCGACTTTTATTTTCAACTAGAGCACTGCAATTCATAAAATGCAGTATAAGTTACCTTCATGCAACTTAAATAATTGGCTGAGTGTGGTCATTTAGGTACCTACTAATCACTTACTACTGAAGAATACCTCAATCACAGCTCATTGATCGTCAGACAAGTGTATTTAAAAAATGAATCAAATGTTAGGTGCGAACAACATCGTGGGTTTTCTATCTCTTGATCTGATATTTGATATAATGTCAATGCTGTTCAAAAGCAAAAAGCAGGAAAAAAACTTCTTAACAGTTCTTTTGATAACCTTAAATGGTAGAACCGTGAACAATCCTTTCAAAATGTCGTGTCCGGCCGTTGACTCTGGCCTATCTCAAGTTTGGTATGTGAATGATTGTGTCTGTAACTGTTAACTTTTGTCATATTCTTTAAATAGTTCTTGATTTTTCAAAACATTTTAACCTCCTTTTTTATATTACTTTAAAGAACATTGCATCTAAAATAACTTTAAATTAACAAAAAAAAATTATCGAGTTGACTTGCCACTTTATGCCTCAACCTGAATTTTTTTATTTATTCAGCTTACAATCAAATAACTGAAACATCATCAATCAATTCAAACATGAAGAACATCGATTTGATCAACAGTGTCTTTTCATTTCACCACTATACTTACTAAACTTCGTAAGTATATGCATATCGTATATTTGATGCGAAAAACACCCGTATTCAGAGGGACAGAAAGGTGACATTTCCATGAATTTAATTGCTGTAAATCCGAAGTTAAGTAGTACAGCGACAATTTGTCTAATTTTGACGACGCGTACCGTACCTATAAGCCGAATCGCGCAGTATTTAATTGTTATAGCAATGTGATTTCATAGCAAATTTGAAATCCTAGGGTGTCCTTATAAAAAACAAGATCCTTTCTAGTGAGCCCGTGACATGCATGTGATTGACGATTTTTTTTTTTGTTTCAGGCTTAGGCGTGGTCTCCTGCTACTAGCACTAGCGTGTTGCTCGCTCGCACAAAAGTCAGAAGACAGCTTACAAGCAGTGCCCAGCGATCTCAGGCGAGCGGTCAGTGAAGCACTGGCTCTAGAAAGAAGGTTCTTACAAGGAGCTAGAGAGTAAGTAACAGGAAATTTCGCGGTTTGTAGCAACGCCTTGTTCGCTTGCCCAAAAGTCAGAGGACAACTTACAAGACGTACCCATTGACCTCAAGCGAAACATTCGAGAGGAGCTAGAGAATGTAGGAATTTCCTGCACATTATTTTCCATTTTTTATCATCCTTTGTACTAAAATAGTCAAGCTCACTTTGCTTGAGAAGCAGAAAACAGTGATGCCCAAATGTTTGCATATTGTTTTGCAATCACGTAAAGACAACCTGCTTGTCAGATATCATTGACTTCCTTAGGACTAAGACTATAAGAGTACATAATGTGAGTTGAAAAACATTTCAAATGATAGCTTTAACTCTTAAAATAAATAACGATTTAAGATAAAGGGATCATTATTTAATGCGGTTTAAATTATAAAACTTCATCACTAAGCACTATCAGATAAGTGAAAGATATGTACATATCTACATCAAACTTCACGCTTACTTAACTTCATTATTTTTAGAACTCGCCACATCATAGTTTTATTTAGTGACAAGAGAATAAGTTACAATTACAAAGAAAATAGAATATCATCTTTCTCCCGCCGTTTTCCCAAAATTCTAGAGCTTAAGGCACTCTCAAAGTCTCGGACCCGTGTAAAAAAACTAAAAAAAGAGACACGGTGATACTCACCTGGCGGTGATAGCTGATAGCTGGGTGAGTACCTATCGCCGTGTGTCTTTTATTTACACGAGAATGTGTATCTTTTGTTCGTGTTTATAGCCGATAGTTCATAGCTTAGTAGCTCGCGGAGAAACCAGTGCCTAAGTTAGGCACATATTTTTCTAACGGTATTTACGAAATAATAAAACCAAACTTATTTTCCAGTGAAAGTTGTTCTTCGGCGGAAGACGCCAGCAGTACGCCATGTCCGCCTAGCAAGTACCGAAGCGCCAGCGGAGAATGCAACAACGTGAGGCATCGGCCTTGGGGCAGAAGAGGGGATGTGTTCCTGAGATTACTGCCCGCTAACTATGCTGACGGTGAGTACCCATCCCCAGGCCTGCTACCGCGAACACCAAAGTTCGTAAATTTCGGGGTTTTGTCTCTGTCCCTCCAACGAACGCGTCATTAGAGTGAGAGACAAATCCCCGACATTTATGAACTTTGGTGTTTGCGGTAGTGCCGCAGGTGCTGTCAACACATCGCAAAGGGAGTACCACAGCGCCAGAGGTACCTGAAACAAAGATAGTCATCGGCCTTGGAGGAGGAGAGGGAGTGTTCCTGAGATTATTGCCCGCTAACTATGCCGACGGTGAGTTGCGGATGGGTGATGTCAGCACATTATTATCGCAAAATGTTACATGTTACATTAAAATGCTACCGCAGGGGAGGAAAGGGAATGTTCCTGAGATTACTGGCCACTAACTATGCTGACGGTGAGTTTGAGATGGGGCTGTCAGTGTTGAATGAATTTACAAACGATACTCCTCCTGGAGTATGTGTGGCTGCTCCCGCGTTCCGCTACTGCAGGCTGTGACCGGGTCGCATCTCACGGTGGTGGGACGGTCGTTGCACCGTCATTTGGGGACGGTGGTAAGACGCTGGTGATCTTGGGTGCTGTCAGAGGATGTGTTCCTGAGATTACTGCCCGCTAACTATGCTGACGGTGAGTTGGGGATGGGGCTGTCGAATGAATATACAAACGATACTCTTCCTGGAGCATAAATATGTGGCTGCTCCCGATCTAAAAGGCCGCAAACGCACTTGTGACCATGCTGATGTTGAAGGTCATTGGCGGCGGCGATCCGTCTGCTCGTTTGCCTCCTATTTCATAAGAAACTGCTTCATTAAACTATAACAAAAAAAATATCTTTTGTATTATCGTTTATAGTGTTTAAATACTGCACGCACGCATTATCCTAATTACAAACCTGATGACATGTAAATCAACGCCAAGTACCGATACCTGTAATAATGGGAGTTATTAGAACCGACGGCCAAGTTCATCGCGGGTTACAAAACAATTATGAACAGACTGAGAAGTTTAATTGAACGATTATTTTAATTTCCGACATGACAACAAAGTATTTAGTCGCCGAAGGTCGCTGAATGCGATGGGTGCAAGTTTCCTTTGTCTTTTTGGCTTTTAGAACTGTAATTACTGCCGGTTTTTAATTATTTCTTCTTATAGTAACTGAAAATGTTGTGCGATATCGCATATCGCAAATGCAATAAAACTTTTTTAATATTGGGAGTAGAGATTTAATACATAATCAATGTTAAATGATACGTTAATTACTTTCCCTACCTACTACGCAATAAGTAGATACCTACATAACCATTGCGTTGAATAGATCTGGATATTCTGACTGATAGGTCGCTGCCCCAATGTTGTACTTTTGTCAACTTGAAATTTCAACATTATCACACTGATACTTTAAGATAAGTCCAGATTTAATTACCCCGAAAACGTAACATGTTATCAATATAACATCAGCACAGGGGCAGCGAGGTGCCAAATAAATTGAAAAATTATTACTAAAATGCACATTGCAGTAATTTTTGTTCAAAACTTCTATTTAATAAATTGGAAAGAACTTAAAAGAGTAGGTCATTTGGCAGAATTCAAACGTGACGTCAGTTTTGTGTATTTGATATGAAACTTCATAGTGGCGATATTTTTGACGGTTGGAAAAAATATGTTGATTTGACTTGCCATTCATCATGCTCCTATTATCTCGGAATATAAACTGATGAAATCACTGTATGTATTTCAGAATTATTTAACGATTTAACGTAGGTACGTTACACTTAACGTAAATCGAAGCACAGCGTAGCGAGCAGAGTTGGGCAAAAAGTAATATGATTACTCCTTCCGATTACTTGTGTATGTGAACAAAGTACCCATACAAATGTAATTTACAAAAGTAATCATATTACTTTTTGCCCAACTCTGGTAGCGAGTTCACATAGTTAAGTAGACATACAACTCACCTAAGGACGAAGTAATGTGTGAACAAGCAATCCTGTTTGTATTTCGCTTGTTTCGACAACTTGGCGATAGCCTGCTAGTTCTATGTAATGTATTTGTGTAAACCTGCTTTTATGTACTTTTAGTCTACTGTCGAGCTACTGTTTCAATGATATCCTAATTTTAGAAACTATTTTGTTGACTTATAAGTTGTTAAATAATGAGTATTATAAAATAAATATTAAGAAAGAATCTTACACAAAACAACCTAGCCCCATTGCAGCAAATACCTCTAAATGTTTCTAATTATAATTTTGAGGTATTTAAACCAAACGTGACGCTATAATATCTTAAAGAATATTATTTTCTCATAATGAAAACAGGAAAGAAATAAATTTCTAAAAATTTAATTTTAAAATTAAACTCTATTTAATAAACGTACATTCAGGTACATTTTTTACACGCCTTAATCAAAGTATCAAAGAGCGTAACCAAAATGCCTACCGCTAGCGCTCAGTAGCGTACACTAAGTGCTTTACGGTGAAGGAAAACATCGTGAGGAAACCTGCATACACCTGCGAAGAAATTCAAGGGTGTATGTGAAGTCCCGAACAAGTACTTGTCAGCGTTGAGACCACGCAAAATAGGCACGTTTGATGTCGAGTTACGGAAAAAATGGCCAGAATACAACAACAACAACAACTAGTAGCTTAGTTTTTTCTATTTCAGTCACTCTTTACTATTAGTGCGACAAAGAGAGTTGCGTTTCGTCTGCGATGTTGGCATCTTCGCTACGACTCAGAATAACGTAACGCAACATTTTGCCAATACTTAGATTCAAGCCAAGCTAACTACATTTCCTGAAACATTGTCCGTTCTTAGTTTACATCTGCCAATCAAACTATCCGATCATTTAGCATTTGATTACTGGGGCCATTAAATTTTATAGGTGCAATTCATGCGATTGTTTTTTATAGTCTCTTCTTTGTCGGTACTACTAATACCAATAATACTTCTGACTCATTGTAAGAACGAAATAAAAAAAGCTATAATTTTGTCCAATCGTCATAAAAATAGGTACTTAATTACCAGAGATCGGACAAAATAAATGTGCGTCATTGTTCGCAATAATATGGACATGACTCCAAAGTTAATTGAAAAATTAATCATTTTCAGAAAATTATCTATTTGACACCGGTAACTATGAAAACCTTTGTAAACAGTCACCTCAAAGCTTCGAAAACAAATTTAAAGAAATTATTTGTTTAATTATTCAATTAATCAAATTTGGAGTCATATCCGTATTATTGCGAACAATGACGCACATTTGTCCGATTTCTGTTAATTACTCATGGGCATGGGTATTGGATGACTGACTGGACTACACTGACATCGTATGTAAACGTGTCTAATTTAAAAGTTTTTTTTTTACTTTTTTTAAAAGCGAAGACCAGTAGGCCTAGCCATGATGCCATTCTGCCATAAGTGCCATACATTATTATGGTCACGTGACTTATCGCTCACCATATACGATGTAGCATGGCATCTTGGCTATTGGCTTGGCTAGGCCAGCTGGCGATTTCCTGGCTCAACATAATGGCGATACAGCGAGAAAATGCTGCCAACACCCTCGTTACTATGCCAAAATGTTTATTAGTGGTCTATTGTCGACGGCGACGTTTCTTACCCCTTTGCAACCGAAAACTCGCGATTTGCTAACTTTGAACTCTATCGACTTTTTTTTTAAATTGACTACTAATTTTAATTAACGGTCACTATCGTATCAATCGGGGTGTAAAGGGGTATAATGCTGTAAATTTTAATTAGTTAGTGACCTAATTTTAATTAAAATTCCTGTGAACTCATGCGAATATATAACTGCGAATGGTTTTTAATTAGGAGATTTGCAATGTTTGTACATAAAAATAATCCAAATTATGTACAAAACTTTAACATACAGCTTCGCCACTTTGGGTTTATAAATAAAGCAAGAGCTAAGAAACTTGATCTACTTAAAGGTCGCAGAAAAAAGGCGCGACCGGCATTTTGCAGTTCGGTAGTCGATACTGTTGCTACCAAGATTCAGTTTAGTATATAGGTTTCTTTCAATAATTTGCGAGCATATCAAGGCAAAGGTTGAGGCTGTTTTATCAAAACATTGATGGTTTACAAATGGATAATTCGCGTTATAGTTTTTAAATAATTGTATTTAAGTACTTTCTCCGAAATATGTCGCGCTTAGTTAATAAATACACGTGAGTTTAACCGTTTAATTATATTTATATGTATTTTATTTTACAAAACTGTGCTTATAAAAACCGAAGCTTACAATAAACAATTAGTTAGTCAGGTCAGTATGCTTAGCCAAGTTGCCAATCGCTAACGCTTAGCAGCGTATCGTAGTTTTCCCTCTCAGTCGCTCTTGCATATTAGTGCGACAAAGGCAGTTTGCTGCCTTTCGTTTACGATTGACGATTACAAGTTGCCAATCGCTTGCGCTTATTAGCGCTTTTCTATTACTATCTACCTGTTATAGCCCTCTGTAGATACCTGTTGAGGAAATAAATAAAGCTTTTCATTACTGATTATGATTGAGAAACTTTACATCACGATAACAACGTACGTATGTAACCATCATTTCATAACGACATAAAAATTTGAAACGCACATGTACCCGTGCTCTTGATGGATGTGGCTGATTAAACCTAACACAACTTTCTTTGACAGCTGTGACAAAGCTGAGTGATAACGTTACGACATCCGTGGGTTCAGTGACACGGTCAGAATAATAGTTATATCGTTCAATATACAGGGTGGCCAAAAAAGAAGTGCATTCCCGTTGCCAGTGAGGTTTTGGGATGCAGAATTAGAACTGGGGCCTATTTCTCGAAAGCTTGTAACTTGTAATACAAACGGAATTAGATAAAGACGTCCGCTTGTCTTACAAGTTAAAAACTTTTGATAAACAGTCCCAAGGACTCTAATTAATAATGTTCAAAAAACACTTCCGGTTTTCCACTTACAAGCCTCCGAGAAACGGGCCCCTGGGGCCTGTTTATCTAAAGCTTGTAACTTGTAATACAAGTGGAAGTCTCTTTTTATCGCCATTCATTAGATAAGGACTTCCGCTTGTATTACAAGTTACAAGCTTTGAATAAACAGGGCCCGTAGTATGTAGTAAGTACGTAGCACGTACTACTGTTTTATGCATAATTAAAAAAAAATATCGACCCTACTGAAAAATGATTACCTAATTTATATTTTAATAATCTTAACTAATGACAAAAGATATTTGTTTTGACCCAGTCGTCATGGCTATTGTCACAATAGTTAAAATTAAATCACAAATTCTTAACTTGTAGGATAGATATTCTTTCTTCTTTCTAAGTCTTTACTGTACATAGTCAAAATGATGCAACTTCAAGTAACGAGCGGTATTTTATTGTGTAAAACATAGATAGCATCAAACAGCAAGATAGAAGTAAATCACTGTATCGGCCTACCAAATAGGGTACCAAATAGGTATTAATTGTAGACCGAGAACATTTAACCTGTTATTAGATGAACATTTATCATATTGGATCATAGGTACTCGTATTAATATTATACAAGTAATTGTCTGGAGTAAAATGCCTTTGTAGTATAAAATACTATAAAAATGAATGCTATGAACGCTCAAGTATTTTAATTTAATATAACTTATTACTCGTAAGTTTTTAAAAAATTACTGAAAGAATGTATTAATCTAGTAAAATCGTCTGTCCCTCCTAAAAAAAAACATAATCACTAAAAACATATCCTATTAAAATTCAGGGACGCTTTAAATAAATTCCCGTAACACAGACAACTTTGTATAATTTTTCTATTTTTGTGCGTCTGCGTCTTCTAGTAATAAAATATACTCAGTGTATACAGTTAAATTCCTGGGTCGCGTTTTATAAAGTTACATTTGGGTCAAAATTATTTTCGATGTCTTATTTTGTGTCCCTAAAAAACGTGACGCCGTGGTGATTTTTGTATGAGATGATGTTTTGTTGAAAAGAGATACAAGTGCATCGGCTTTTTATATACTTACTGAGTCGAAATAGCAACTAACAGCGTGACAGAGTAGTATGAAACAAGACAACGAAAAGAATTTTGACCCATTTTACAATTTCACTGTCACTAACGCACGCACATATTGGCTAGAAAGAAAGGAAAACAGCAAAATTGTAACTTTATAAACGCGACTCTGGTGAATAAGAAAGATACAAACCCTGTAATCATTAAATAAAGGGCAGATAAGCTAAAATCAATTACGATGGTATTTATGATTTCCGAGATACGTTAGAAAATCCATAATGGGTTTTATGCCTTAACTCATTATTCCATATCTAGACGTAGTTTTTGTAAAGTGGAGGTTTTGATGGGAATGAAATCCTATACGTCCGCTAAAACGAGAAGAGAAGGGCCGTTGGTAATCGTCTGACCTCTCCTTTTGCTTTCAACCAGGAAGATCGTCATCGCTTGTGGATAGATGAAAGTAGGGTATTTCATTTTATTGTCTATTGTGAGTGCGTTTCCTTATATACAAGGTGATTTTTTTATTAACTTTAGAGGGTTTTCAATTTTAGAGGGTTATTTCGGAAGTCATATTGATGAAGTTTTTTTACTATGGAACCGACAACCGATTCGAGAAAAAAACTAAGGTACCATACATTTTCGTCTACTAATGTCTCGGGGTTTGTAGGGAACGGAAGATCAGGATGCTTAGCCAAGTTGCCAATCGCTAACGCTTAGTAGCGTAGCGTAGTTTTCCCTCTCTGTTACTCTTTCACATTAGTGCGGCAAAGACAGTTAGCTGCCTTTCGTTTACGATTGACTATTAAGCGCTAGCGATTGGCAACTTGTCTGAGTACCCAGATTTTTATGCTTAAGGTCTCTGCCCACGAGACCGTACCATACTATGACCGTAGCATGAACGTATCAGACAAAAAACTATTACGGCCAACACGGTCTCGTACTTTTCAATACAAAGCATAGTTTTTTTGTCTGATACGTTCATGCTACGGTCATGGTATGGTACGGTCTAGTGGGCAGAGACCTTTATGCGTATAGACGCATTAGGAGGTAAATGCCCATACTCGCCATGCTGGGCAAGCGGATTAGTGATCGTAGTAAAATGTCCACAAAGACGACGCCCATCATCAATCTTCTATCGGTGAGACATCAATCCCTTAGTCGACTCCTACGACACCCGCGGGAAGAGTTGGAGCGTCGACAATGTATTCTTACTGCCGTCACAACACGGCCAAATTGACAATGACAATTTCAGTACTATATTCTAATTAATTTCACAGATGTCTCAAAACCGATGGAGCCACCCCGGCTACCAGATCCTTCGCTGGCGGTGCGCGCTGCGGCCCAGATGACAGAGCCCTCAGACCATGACTACGTGAACAGCATGCTAGCTGCTTGGGGCCAGCTTTTGATGGATGACCTCGTCGCTACTTCCAATGGGAACAAGGTATGCTAAGAAAGTGTTTTTTTCCAGAAATTTTCAACGCTAATCACCGTACGCAAGAATGAAGCCTGCTCTCACTGCTTGAAAATAAGTACGTAACCGATTCGTTGCGTGTTCCATTTTCAAAAACTTTTATTTATGGCGGTGACCATTTTTTTTCATGATACGCCAAGCGTGCCTTACGCCATAGAATATGATGACACGACTATCGTGTCATACGCCATTTGTTAAAAACTCGTGTTCACCGAAAATTGTGTTCACTGTTGATTACTTCTAGATTTCATATTAAGACTCATATCATGTTGAGGTGGATTCCAAAATAAAGACAGAAACGTACTGAGAATAGCGTAGAGTACCTAGGTACATTTTAGTTTCCTATACGAGTAGGTATGTACTTTGTTTTCATTGCAAAATTACATCATGTTTTATTAACCGCATATTATAATTGATTGAATATATTTACTTACAAACATGAAAGCATAAATTACGAGAATACAAGTTATATCGTTACATTACAACATAGATATTATATGATTAAAAGATTATATTACATATCGGAGGTGTTAAGGAAAACACCTCATAATATTTCGCATTATATTAACTGATCATCTTGCAATAACCATTATAAGTACTTTACCTTATAACAGTATTTTATATATTAAATGTAGGTACCTACTTACGTCAGAAGAAGTTTTATTATAGGTAATCCACTATGTTTGTTCAAAGGTCAAAGTTAAATTATTCGTTTTAAGGTGTAGATTGTACAGGTGACAAATTCCAACTGATAAAATTTGATAGTCACACTCATCAGCATCACAAAACCAAAACCCTTAAAATAAGATGCCCACATAGTTACACCGCACAGCATGAGGAAACTAAATAATAATTTTAACATCGTATTTCCCTGAGGTTCTAACAAAAAACTTAAAAAAAAAAAACATGTTGATCTGGGTTTCGATGTTTCTATGCGATTTTGTTACGCGTTTTTTTTGTTCATTACCACCACCACTTTATTTACCGTTTTATAAAAGCAAACTAGACTATTAATTAGCCAGAATAGCAGACAAACATGCGTCTGCTACAAGATAATCGAAAATGACTCCACTATTTATACGCAGTTCGTTAATAATTTGGGAATGGTAATGACTTGATTGTTGCGACTGAATAATCGCATAGAACTAACCGTTTATACTTTTTTATGTGTTTTACGACCTCTGGAGGCGTAGCCAAAATGCCATTCCGTAAGCGCATGTGATAAGCGAAAAGATCGATATACTAAAATAACAGGCATGCGCTTATCGATTGGCATCTTGGCTAGGCCCTGAGGAATACCTACCTAATTTTACGCAGTGTAACTAGTAACTACGTACAGGGTGAACGAACGATATGAAGTGTTATCAATTTCAAAGGACTGCGATTTTTTTGTTGTAACAATTACAACTATAAGTAAGAAAAAACAAGAGGAAAAATATTACATTTTGTAATGAAATTTACTTTTAGTCAATATTACTACCCTTTGCCTTGACTATGGTCTTCAAATGGTAATATAGTTATTTATTATACAAGGGAGCAAAGTTGTTGTTTAACTGTCGTGCCAATATTGAGACCTGAGCTAGCGAAAGATTCTAAAATTGAGCCACGAGCGTAGCGAGTGGTTCAAAAACTGGAATCTTGAGCATTGCGAAGGTCTCAAGGCACGAGAGTTGAACAAATTTTGCCGCTAAGTGTAATACAACTTTTTTCCCCTCACTATCGCGAGGAAATATGATTACAAATCTCATCCAAATCTAAATTAACTTAAAGAAACCATTTAAAACTCAATGTCGAAACGTATCGTAGAATAGAGTTACTTCTGGAACTTAAATATAGCCATTGGCTTACAAAGTCACCCATGAGAACGACCAATTTAACATGTGAGCTCCGATTGCGCATGTTTACTACGGTCATACAGATCCACTTATACTAGGCAGTAGGGGGCTATAGGAATTAGAGCAATGTCAAATTACTTTATTCACAAGTGTGTAAAAAGCGTTTTTACCCGCTCGTATTAAACGATAAACGAGCGCTTTACGAGCTAGTGAGGGGAAAAAATATTTACTCGCAGAACGTTTGTGACACTGGGTAGTGGTATGTGCCAGTGAAATACGATCGTTTCCTTCATTGCATTTATACTAGCATGTTTAATTGCTCACACCTTTCTCTTCAAAATAGACCAGATAAAAAGTCCGAAACTCAATGCACTGGAGAAATGACACGTGAGTTTCGGGCTTCAGCCATTTTTGCTTCTTACGATCTTTATAAGCCGAAGCTCAGTTTCGTTCTTATGTTTGCGGTCTCAAATGTTTACGTGCCTAAAACTTCAATGTGGTGTCCAAAACATATTTCCGATAATAAGCCGCTATTACTTTGACACCAGACTTAATAAAATCTACTTTGTAACACTTCATATCGTTCACCCTGTATATTTAAGTCTCTAACAAGTATTTAAGTTTTAGGGAATAAGGGGGCTTATTCACACATCTTGGCTGCACCGAGGCCAACACAAGTCAGCACCTAAATTCTTTCGACCAGTACATTAAATTCCTTAAAAACGCCGGAACTATCCTTAGTGTGTACCTTATTTTTAAATATTTGCTAGCCAGATGCATAGGAAAGTATTTAAGTTACAAAAAAGCTACCAATAATGCTGTGACAAAATTTGATAGTGGAAGAAAATTGTATGAATAAAATGTATATGGAAAAGCGGTGTCACTTGACACAGGTATCTCGATAAGTACCTACTTAAAAAGTGGCACCAACCTGCATATTGGTATAGTTAAATACTGTTACTGAATAAAATATTTTTATTTTTATTTATTTGTATACTTAAAAGTAACCATTTCAGTGCCTAAGCATATTAATATTATTCCGGTATTGTAATGTGTATGTAAAAGACAAACATCAAAAAATAATTGACAAAACCACTTAAGATCTACTCTACTACCTCAAATGTTATGTAGGAAAAAGTGTTCATGTAGTATCCGAATTCACAAATCACACGTAATTAAATACATATACTTATTTAAGTTTTACTGTTTATTGCATTTAATAGGACACCCTTTTAACGTTTTCGGCTCACTGGTTTTACATGTGACAAGTCGGGATACTGGCTATAAGTGCTGTGCACGAAGGCCGGAGGATGTCGTTTTTGTTAAGAGGAACGGACGCTGTCGCAACTTGAAGCGTAATCGCAGCTAATGAGCCCCGCATTTAAGGGGCTTGTTGGTCCCAGTGACCTTCGATTTATCTTTGACCATTATTTTGATATTCGTTTTTATGATAACAACGCTGCAACAGTCTAAGCAGAATACATTTAAATATTACATGTCATCAAAGAAAAAATACCGAAATATATCAACGCCGGAGGTGGAATTTAAATCCACGTAAAAAGTTATTTCTACAAAAAAAGAAAGCATTTAATTAAATAAATTAAAGGAAACGAATATATTAGTAGGAATTTGTTTACAAAGAAAGTTTAAGACTATTTTAATCACAATTTTTAGTAACGCGTTGATGTCTTTGCTGAGTATAAAGATGTTTTTAGTTTTGTGGTTTTATGGAGCAACCGAAGAAACGAAACGATATTGTAACAGTTTTCTATATAATTATGTTTTTGTTGATATCTTCATATAGAATTAAAGTCCGTGTCATAAAATATCACACTTTTTAATGTTGTCATTAAAAAGTATATCATTCTAGTGTAATTCTAAATTAGTAACATTAAAAAAATCTCCATAAATATAATGTTCAAAAATTCAAGAATCATTTAAATTTCTTATTATAAGTATAAACCTTGAACTCCCACAACGGCGGTGAAAAGCTAAAATATTGCATATTACACACTAGGATCCTTTATGACAAAGATCTCACGTAATTCAAAAATTCAACTCAACAATGAAATTCCTAATAATCATAATTTCTTCGTCGAATCTCTTTATATTTACCCGTTTTTTGTCAGTGCCTTATGTACAATATACAATTTACATACTTCCATACCTTGTAGATATCAATAACTATAAGATAATTAACTTTTTAGCTACGATTCAAAATGCCGACATTTTCTCTAATAGCTGGACACAACTTAGACGAAAAATTAACCATTTCCTTAATACCTGCTACTGTACCCTATAATTTTTCCTTTTCATTATTTCGACATAAAATGTTATTACTATTAGAATTATGTTAGCTTATAGATAATTCCACATGTAATGTCTTGGCGTCAGCTGTTTTTTACATGGTTGTTGTTGTTGAATAAAGAATAAAGAACTCAAATGGCATACCTAAACTGCTAAAGCCCCTTAACCAAGCACTTCCACTCTTGAACTTGACCGGACACACATGACTGTGCGTGCGCGGCGCAGTCATCACTCATCATCATTATCATTTAATCGTGCGGCTCAATTAGGCAGCGCTGGAATTCGATAGTTACTTGGCTTGTAAGCCATAGGTAAACAGATCTCAGAAGGTAAAGTTGTGTAGTGTATCTATAGGTAGGGTTGCGTGTTTATAAATATAATATATAAATATCTTGGGACATCTTACACAAATCGACCTAGTGCAACGGTAAGCGACGTTATACATAATAGATACTTAAATACATAGACAGCCATGACCAAGGAACAAATATTTGTGATATACACAAATAATGCCCTCGCCGGGATCCGAACCCGGAACCTCCAGATTGTAGGCAGGGTCTCTACCAACTAGGCTACAGAGGCTCACAAAAAACTCCTGTTTAAGAAATTGAATTGGCTTATTTTGTGCGTATGTATGAATGCAAGAAACTGTCTTTACGGTCTTAGACTCGAATAACCCGCCGCATGTCACCCCTGGCGCAAAAGTGCCACGCTTCGGCATTGCCACGCTGAATCGCGATTGTCAATTTTTGCACCAGGGAATGTCCCGGAGCGAGGGTCAAGATCTCAATAAGTAATTATAATTAATTATTAGTCTCGACGTATTTTGCCTCAATAGTCGTAGGCCTAAGGCCATTTGTCAAACCACTCCGGGGTCCAAATTAAAATGTGTCGTAACAGTCGCGAGGCCACGTGAGTTTGAGTGAAAGCGCCAGGAAGTCCGCGGTTCCGTATCTAGCTTTATTGTCCAAGGCCTAATAGGCCTCGACCTAAAAGGTCGTGAAATAAGCTAATTATAAGGCTGCAGTGGTCTATTTAAATAGCGAATTCTTGTTCTGATTGACCTCCTTACTATTCCATATCACATCCGCACCCATCAAACTTCCAACGCACCCATCCACAGAGCTATAGATAGAACTAATTAATAACTTTTTAGCTACGATTCAAAATGCCGACATGTTCTCTGATAGATGGACACAACTTAAACGAAAAATTAACCATTACCTTAATACCTGCTACTGTACCCTATAATTTTTCCTTTTCATTATTTTGACATAAAATGTTATTATTATTACTCTTAGAATTATGTTAGTCTATAACTTTATAGATAATTCCACATGTAATGTCTTGGCGTAAGCTGTTTTTACATGGTTGTTGTTGAATAAAGAATAAAGTAACAAATGTATGAGAATGAAAGATTCGTACGAAGAGTCACATGACTATTTTCATAAGTTATTAATGTTATTATGGTTAGCGCTTATCGTATACGATTTCAGATTGGCATCTTGGCTAAGCCTGCTGAGTGCATATTTTCCACATAGGTACCTACTCCCCTTCATCATCATCATCATCGTGTCAGCCGAAAGACGTCCACTGCTGAACATAGGCCTCCCCCAAAGATTGCCACAATGACCTTGCCGTACAATATTAACTTTAATTTCTTGCACCATTTTCAATAAAAGCACAGTACTTGTCTAAGAGTGCATTAAGACCAAACGAGCATTCGCTGTTCTATCCCCCGCTCTACGAAATCAACGAATCACGTTTTGTGTAACGATCGAATTTCGCAGAGTGGGGGGATAGAACAGCGAATGCTCGCTTGGTCAGAATGCACCTTGAGCTACAAGGGCATTTCTCGTTTTGGATAGACTTCAACGACCTTAGCAGCTCAGTCGGTAGTGACCGATAGTCACTTCCGACCGGATACAAGTTCGAATCCCGATGGTGGCATCTGTTCCTTAACAACAACTGTTAGTTTGGCTCACGTCAACAAATTAAACAAAAAATAATAATTTAAGCTATTAATCTGTGACACTAATTTAATTTATTGATGATGTTAAATCATCTACTGATTAAGTTACCTAATGATTAGAAAAATAACGATCTTCTTGAATAATCAGATAATCAATCGATAAATCAATTGTTGCCATAACAAAGAACGTCTATTTCCCCTAATTACTTAACATCGAGCACGCACCGGCTGGTAAAAACGCAAATGTATTACACAACCTTATTTAAGATGTTATGTAAATTCATAGATAACCTCTACTAGATGGATCGTAATGAGACGACGCACTGTCACCAGCTGCCACACCCACTATCCGCTATATACTTAATTGGAACGCAGCTCATTAACCCAAATGCATGATTTTTTCTTTTCGTTCCAAAAATAAAATGTGCATACCTAATAGCGTAGCAAGCACAAAAAAATATAAAAAAAAACCTGTGGACATATTTTGGGTGGTTTTTGTACTACTAATGATAATAACTGTTATTTATTGATTCATTGAACATTATTAATACGTAAAAGACAAACGGGTCTTAATCGCGTAAACTTACGTTTAATTATATCCTGACGTTTCGGGCATGACGTTACACCCGGGGTCGTAGGCAACGTAAGTTTACGCGATTTAGACCCTTTTGTCTTTAAAATATCAGTGATAATCGTGAAAGTTTAAATCAATATATCACTAATAGGTATGTACTTACATATCTACAAATACTTATGAGCAACAATATAACCGCAAAGTACAAATAAATAAATATTCTTGAACATCTTTACACAAATCGACCTTGTCGCATTGTAAGCTCAATTAAGGCTTTGTGATGTGGGTACCAGGCGACGTTATATATAATAGATATATACATATAAATACTTACACAAAACACAAATAATGCTTTCGCCGGGATTCACATATTCGTCATAATAGTGATATAACTTAGTATACCTACAACTCAATAGTATAACCAATGTTTTTTGTAAGGAAACCGATTCCCCTTGACGTTCCACTTAATATATTAATTATATATCACCGAGAGGAGGCAGCCTATCAACCCTATTTATGCTCTAAGGTATTACAATTCTGGTAATTGACAATGCGGCCTCTATAAGGTAGTCTATGTATAAATCGCACCTATTTCCGGATGTAAGAATCTCAATGGTCGATGTCTTAAAATGCTTGTCCATTGTTTGAGGGCCATTATTTGTGTGATTGAAAATGTCTGCCTCGATCACTGTCAAATTATGCGTTCGTGTGGTGGAAAATAATGTCGTTGTGCAACGTTTTCTGCTCATGTGAGGAAACTCTGGCATTCTTCTTTGGAAAGTTAGGTACCATTCTGTGACATTTGACGAAGATACAAAAGAGCAATTGTAGGTACTTCGTTTTTAACATTAAGAATAATTGAAATCTTTTTTAATGGACATTGGACTTTATAATTAAAAAAACCTAATTACAATGGTAAAAACGTTTATAGCAATTGACTACTGTAGGGTTTTCACATTTGAAGATAAATACTAACAAAAAAAATTGTACCTACGTTTTGGTGAAGCGAATGCCTCTATTTTAATTGCTGAGGCTATATACATATATACTGCATAAGTAAAACTCGATTCAACCTGGATTGCTTATGTATTATAGGTACTGTGATTGCCAAGATTATCAAATATTAAAATATTATCGAACCGGGTTACTCACGTATTTAAGTCGATGATTGCTCGTCATGTTTCGACCCATTAAGAGGGTCCTCGTCCGGAGTACCCTCGGCCAAAGCCCGACGCGTACTGCGGGCCTGCGCCCTGCTAGGACGGGTAGATACTGGCCGCGGGCGGTGGTGGCGGGGGCGATGCAAGGAAAGATCTACCCTCAGTGTCACTTTTGACATAAAGGCGGTTGCACACAGCACTCACTACATCACTTGCTAAAAGGGGGCGTCTACACTGTCCAGCGACGTAATACCCAAAACCGTCTTCCAACCAGGTGGCACTGACCAACCAACATCACGATTAAAATTCGGATGGCGACATATTTCGATGGCTTCCCGTATTTTACGCGACACTATAAACTTTTCTCTGGCAAGTAGGTACGGTTACCTTATCGAATCTGATGTAGTGCGTCGAATCCGAATCCAATACGTGTTCCGTAACCGCAGAGCCCTGGCCATCACGATTCCTCATACTAGGTATGTGCTCAGACAGTCTTGTTGATATATTTCTTGCCGGTTTCGCCAATGTAGCTCATCCCACAGGAACAAGGAATCTTGTACACTCCTGGGACGTTTAAAGGCTCCTTGTCTTTTGGTGAGCGAATCCACTGCCTAAGTTGTGCATGAGGGCGGAAAATCGTCTTGATGCTATATCTACAGCGTAACAAGTGTCCGATCTTATCCGTCACTCCCTTAATGTATGGCAAGTACAAAGGCGCCCTTTCCACCTTTTTGACTTAAATACGTGAGTAAACCGATTCGATAATATTTTAATATGTTTGAGTCTCACGTTAGTCATAATTCTAGAATTATCAAATATTGTCTAAATTATTCAAATTTTAAGCAATTTGAACTAAACTAACTACACTAAGGATTGTAATCAAAACTCCGACACTTTTTACGATCTTTTTCATTTAGGTATGTTACTATTACTTATTATTTGGAAACAAAATGTAGAACCCATCCAAGATCAAAAACATCTACCGTGGTCTAATAGTATTTGATTCGAGATTATTATGATGATACGGCAACGGCAATTTATGAAGTCACCTCTAACATAATGAGCATACCAAATTAGCACAAGTTATTTTAACCTTTTTATCAAACTTCAAAACAGGAGGGGTTCTAAATTAGACTTTTTTTGTATGTATGTTACTCGATATCTCCGAGGAGTGTAAACCGATTTTCAAATGAACTTTTTTAGTACAGATGGTGCCGATTTTAGGCGCTAGTGCGAGAAGTGGCTCATTTTACGCCAGGTCCAAAACTTCAGTGGGCCATCTGTACTAAAAAAACGTCGCACGAGACACGTGCAAAAAGGAAATTCGTACCTCGTGTCGATTAGAAACACTCCCTTCGGTCGTGTTTTAAAACATGGCCACTCGTTTCGTTTCCATGTTTTTCGCACTTGTGTCGTAATGTACTATTTTAATCGAGCATATTTAATATGGTCTCGTTGGCACCAAGTCGGGGTCTGAAGATGGGATCTTGGAAAAAGGTTGAAGTGATTTTTTTTTAATGTGGTGATTATTTTTGTTCCAAGGAATGCCGCGGGGGGCATTGCGACTACGTCCGGTCTGCTCCGACCAGAAACATCGATTCTTGTGCATTTGGTAAGTTTATATATTTGAATCTTATTATATTTAATTATCATCATTCAATCCCATATTTCCTGTGGATATTATTGATAATCATTGCAAAAAATAAAGCTTAACTTCGATCGAACCGTATATTTGCATAAATGGCATCTCCTTTGACATATTTATACGGTGAAACAGTAAATTACATGCATAAATCATATGATTATTATGCCTTTGCCTGCTCACTGTTGAGCACCATTTTTGTTTTTTGTCAATTTCATTATATTTTTAATTTTTGCTGATTCATCATCGTCAGTTAAAGTTTTAAAAATAAGTTAACATTCTCTTAGCAATGTTTCCTGCTAGTATTTTGTATGACACGTAGCTGAACGAACGATTAATGATTACGTGATCACGAAATAACAAAAAAGACTAGATAAGTTTCGTTTAAAAACCAATGAAGCATAAACACATGAAGGGTCCACGGAAAAATTATGTCCAGTGCTTAAAAAAATCAGGGCAAATTCACACCTTATTCTGTTAAAAGTAAGGTAGTTTTTCCACCTGTAATTTGGATTGACTAGACAATAGACATGTTCTTTCCGTGGACCATTCACATAGTTTCAAATTAAAAGGGTAATAGTTTGATGCTTTGAGCTGCTACATACATAATCCGCCTATCTCAGTGCACTGCTGGAACTAATCCTCTCCTATAAAGTAAAAACTATGCGTATAGACGCATTAGGAGGTAAATATTTTAAAGACAAACGGATCTTAATCGCGGAAACTTACGTTTAATTATATCCTGACGTTCAGCATAGATCTGCAACCGTGGGCAGTGAAATTATGGAAGCGGTATGTCGATGATGTCTTCTGCGTTATGAGAGGTGGCAAGCATGAAGTTGAGCAATTACTCCAGTATCTCAATTCCATTCATACTAAAGTCAAATTCACATATGAATTGGAATCGGAGCGTAGTTTGCCTTTTCTGGACGTGAAGGTGATAGGTCGAGATGATGGTTCTTTGGCGCACACTGTCTATAGGAAGCCCACACACACAGACAGGTATTTGAACGCTCTGTCTCACCACCACCCCCGGCAGCTTCAGTCTGTGGTTAATTCTCTAAAGAACAGAGCACATGACCTTTGTGACCCTGAATTTCTGGAAATTAAGTTATCGCACGTTCAGGAGGTTCTGAT